>JASDQU010737132.1:100082-155816 GCA_032191745.1 Picea mariana | reverse complement strand
ATGTGGTTGTGTAAATGTTTTCCCTCTTAAACGTGATTTTGGAGCTCACTTAAACTTATTGTGCTTGTGACAATGTGAAGTTCGTTCTAGCTTCTTGTTATAGGGCAAACTTTCCATGGCAACAGATCGTGTGTGGATTAGGAAAAAATGAGAGTTTATGTAATTTATATTGTTTTTAACTTTTTTTTTTCTGTAGTTATTTATTTTTAATTTTCTTTGAGCTTTTCTTAATTATAAGTTTTGCAATATATTGAGATTCACAAGTGAACATAGGGGAATTGAATTCAATGGAACCAAAAACAAATCCACATTTTGGAATAACCCAATCACTAGTGCATTAGAGAGAAAAAGGCTTAGTGTGCTAGAGAGAAAAATACACGAGCTCAAGTGCATCACACAAGAGATACACAAGTACACATAAAAGAAAGAAATGACAATCACACGAGAAAGCAAAAGAGATATGTGTTGTTAGGGATACAACACTTATAGAGATCAAGAAGATCATGATGATGTGCAAATAAGGGTTGTTGTGTATTTATACACTAACTCAAGTACTACCCCAAAGAGGGGTTAATGTGAGCCTACGCATATAAAATTGACTGGGTCAGCCTTAACTTCTCCCTAGTATTAAAATAAATGATAATAAATTATTAAAGAATGGCTTTAGCCATGATTGCATATACATTAATGATACATATGAGTGTCTCATGGCCACATGTGAAGATTACACCTATAATTTAACACCATTCCTTTAGTTGAACAAGGGCTACGAAGAGAAAGCATTGCATTAGAAGATTTACTTCCCTCCCCCTTAATGCTAGATCTCAACACCAATACGATGTTAGTGAAGGTGGGACCCAACAAAATTTTGGTGAAGATATCTAGAAGCTAATTTGTAGAGGGTACAAAGATCAACTCAACTTGTCTCTAAGAATAGAGATATCAAGTGTAGTGGATCCATATATCAAGATCGAGTCAACTTGTCTCTAAGAATAGAGATATCAAGTGTAGTGGATCCATATATCAATTTGTTTAGTCTTCTGACAATTGACTTAAGTATGTATAGGCTTAATAAAAAAAATTATTTTCACAATATAGACGGGTGGGGCTTGGTTGGGAAATACCCAACCAATCAAGAATCATCTTCAATTAGGCAAGATGCTTCCTAACTAGGACAACATTGGCATACTCGACTTCTATGGAGGAGGGCCACATACTGCAGCTTCTTAGAACACCAAGAAACTAGTCTAGAGCCAAGAGTAAATAAATAGCCATAATATGAATGGTGCCCATCAAGATCACTAGTGCAGTAATAATAATAACAATAATAATCTATTTTTAAGGTCACGGCCAAGCCAAACACCAAATTGGTGTATGAGACCCCATCCTCCCAATAATTTTGACTGGTAAAGTCTATAGAGGTATACATACCCTACCCCCCTTTGGATTTGAACTTATGACCTCCTATGAGGAAACACATGTTCTTAACCATTAGGCCCACTCAAGTTGTATAAGCATACAAGAATACTTCAATTTGAATAGGATCTTTGGTTGAATAATGAATGCCCATATGAGTGGTGCCTTTCAGATAGCATCAAATACATTTGACCACCTTGTAGTGACACATGGGCTTCCTTCATGTATTGTGTACATATGTTGGCATTAAAATCCATATTTAGTCGAGTATGAGTAAGGTAGATGAGACTACTTAAGAATGATCAACAAATAGTAACATCAAATAAAAGAGAGAGACAATTAACCTGCAATTTCATCCTAGCAGTAAGAGGGGTGCCAACACGTTTATAATCCTCCATTTTGAAGCATTGTAGTAGGTCCAATACATATTGAGGTTGTGAAATGTGAAATTGTAGTGAAACCTGCATAGATAATCTAGCTAGAAACTTGCAAAGTTGAGAGAAGAAGAGAAGAATTGGAGGGAAAGAATGAAAGAATGGTATTCCACATGAGTGAATGAAAAAATACAAATGATATACTCAACATGGTTGAATTAATGTGACATAGTAGTGATCTAGAGAGATGTGGACACCCACTGACATAAATGGGAGTGAATTGCCACCTAGTCCTAGTTAACTAGCCATGCAGTCATTAGTTAACTAGCTCACACAAGTGGCGTGGAGAGAATCTCATGCATGCATATGTGGTGCACCCTCCTAGCTTCATGCATGTCAAGTGTGCCCTCTTGGTGATGATCCCAAGGTGTGTGCGCTCTCTTGGTGATGATCCCAAGGTGGGCAAGAAACACTAGGTGATAATATTAAGGTTTCCATGCGAGACTCGACTCCACTAGTCTAATTGAAGTACAACTGAGTAATGACTGAAGAGGATGTGACTCCCTCATCTAGGGGAGAATATCTCAGACTAAGGGGGCACTCAACATGGACTAATAAACTTAGGAAAATAAATACTAGGTGGGTGTGTAATATCTCCAATACCCCCTCCTGAACACTACTAGGGAGTACACAATTAATGGGTCCCAACAAGAAGCCATGTTAAGTACTCATTTTACAATGCATATAAGAAACATAGAACACTGAAAAAGAGGTAAGAGGGAAAACCTCATGGGACCCCCCCTCTCAAAATACAATGTTGTCCTTCACCCCAAGGATGTCTCATAGAAAGTGGAATTTTTGCTCGGTGAAGGTTTTGGTGAAGATGTCAACAATCTGTTCTGAGGAAGGAAAGTACTGCAAGTAGATGATCCTATAATGAATCAACTCTCTGATGTAATGCATGTGGATCTCGATGTGTTTGGTCCTTTTCCACTGCGCTAGATCTCTGCAAAATTTCAATGTGCTCTGATTGTTGCACCAAATGAAAGTCGGACGTTGAAATAAGATACCAAGCTCGGCGAGGAAGTTCTGTAACCATAGAGCCTGAATGGTAACGTTGACCTCTCCTCTGTACTCAACCTCTACTGATAATAAAGAAATCACTAATTTATTTTTACTTGACCAACAAATGGGATCAGATCCCAAACTATGAACGTACCCTGAAGTGGACTTGTGATCTACATTAACACTAGCCCAATATGAATCTGTATAGCCAATGAGGTCCAATGTACAACTTGTTTCATAATGAATCCTATGACTGGTAATACCTTTTACATATTAGAGGATGCATTTGGCATCTTTCTAGCGCAACTCATGTAGTTCTTGCATGTACAATGAAACTGCTCCCACTACATACAAGATATCTGGACGAGAGTGAGTGAGATATACAAGGCTCCCTACTAGCTTTCGATACTTGGTGAAATCCACCAATGGTGTATCCCTGCCATCCTTGAGCTTGACCCCTGATAAGAAAGGTGTGGTTGCCAGTTTACAATTAGTCGTGTTGAACTAGACCAAAAGATCGTTGGCATACTTTGCTTGAGACAACTTGATTCTTGAATCAACTTGGTTGATTTCTATACCAAGGAAGAAGTATAATGGATCCATGTTGGACATTCAAAACCTGTAATGCAAGGCATTCATGATTGCAACAATAAATTAGTCTGAACTACCATTGATTAATAGATCATTTACATATGCCATTAAAAGCAATAGAGAGTCAAAAGTTCTCAACATATAAACATTGGGATCTGATTTATAGAATAAAATTTTGAGAAAGTAACAATTCATCTTAGCATATTGTTGTAACTAAGCTTGATTAGTTAAATATTTATAATACTATATGGTAAAACCCGATAATTTGTTTCTTTAATAGTTTTAAAAACCCATTTTTTCTTTCTAGCTTTAATCCTATGTAGATTAGCATTAAAATAGATTAATTGAAGTTTAAAAGTCATATTAAGCATAAATAAATCAAGCGCGATACAATCAGAGTGGGCATAATGGTTAAGAACATGTGTTTCCTCGGAGGTCATAGGTTCAAATCCAAAAGGGGGTAGGGTATGTATACCTTCGTAGTCTTTAGCAGTCAAATCACTAAGTGGAGGGGGTCCCTTGTCCCACAAACAAGGGGGTCTCATACACTAATTTGGTGTTTGGCTTGGTCGTGACCTTAAAAACAAATCATCAACATCATCAATTATAATACAAAAATCAATACAATCGACACCCATATATATTTCAAATAAAGAATAATCGACAATTTAGATTAGTTTCAGAGGTTTGAAATGCACGAGTTATAATTTAGTGCTAAGATTTGAAATCCCCAAACCATTTGGTCGACACCTAGATTAACTACACTTAAATCGGAGCTTTGGTAAAGTTTTGAAAACCTCCTTTCCAAGCTCTGAAACCATTCCAGTTTTAGAAACCCACCACCATACCATTTGTTAGTTGGGAACATTTAAAACTTGTTGGTCACACGATCACTGAAAACCAATCGTAAATTGACACGTAGGATTGCATTTAATAAATTTTAATTAAAATTATTTAACTTGAATGAATACAAATAAAATCAATCCTTTAATATCTTCAACTTCAACTGAATATGAGGGATCCAACTCTATGATATAAGACCCAACTTGTAGTTCTCATATCGAACTGACAAATGAGGAATCCAACCCTAATAACAAGACCCAACTTGTTGATCACATATCCAACTGATGTGAGGAATCCAATCTTCATGACAAGACTCATCTTGTAAATAGGCACCAACCTGATAAAATGAACTTTCATTCAATCCATTANCACCAAGACATTCTCTTCCCTTCATATTCCTTTACTTATATTGTCCTCCAAAGGGTGCCACTTTGAAACGATGTATCCTTTTGGAATGAAACATTGCACCCCTTCATTTAATTAACACAAATGGTTACTTTCATTAATTAATTTTCATACACCAATTTAGATAGTGATTTTCGTATGATGATTATGGAGATATGGAAATGAATTTTAAAATTCTACGACATAGATTTTTTGCAAAACATTACCAATTAGTTGATGCGCAAAAAATTTCCCCAGAAAGTGTGCGAGGTGGCCGGTACAGGTGGTTCTTTGAAGGCAACTTGCTCATATTTTCCTTTCGTTGTCGGATGCCAGATCGACTTCAATACATATTACCTTTTCGTGATTGTCTAAATCAACCTCCACATATCTCCTTTGTTGGTGATTATTTAAACTCAACTTGTAAACATTCTACTTGATGGTTATATTAAAATCGGTTCCCTCTAAGCTGCCAGTCACTAAATGTTTGACTTGGTCTCACCAATTTTTGTATTTTCTTCCTCATTCGACCGACAAACATCTTTTTGGTCGACTCAACTAGGAGAAATTTCGACTTGAGTATTTCAAGTATAGTCGACCTATCTTGCTTCAGCCTTGACCTGACTTGTATTTAAGTTTTCTTTGACTTCAACCTTTAGGTTACTTATTTCTTGGACCGATTTGACTTGGAAGAAAACCGACTTGAGAAATTCGACTTTGGTCGTCTTGACTTGCTTTGTTTGACTTGTATTTCCCAAATTAATTTTTCTTCAACTTCGACCTTTAGTTGGTCGACTTGTATTTGACTCATCTTGAAATCGATTGACTTGTCTTATCCAACTTCCATCAATCTGCAAGCTTGCAGTCGGTCGACTTGTCTTCGACTCGTCGTGCAGTCGATCGACTTCCAGATAATCGACCTTATTGTTGTTTGAATGGACTCGACTTGTGACTTGATGGTGTCAATGCTTCCTCACCAAACATCTACCATTGACATTCTGTCTCATCTCTGGACTCTTGTTCAAATGATATTTTATGAATCACTTTTAATGAACCATGTCTTATTAACTTCTTTATTTGTGATTTATATGGATCCATATTGGATTATCCATTTACCCTTTTTATCTGGACAATTTCTTCTTTTATGGATGTTAATGACACAATATTAACCTTATACAATATAAGATGAGTGTATCAAGCTCATACAATATATTAGTCAATATTATATTTCTACTCATATTCAGGTCACCCTCATAACATTATGTCCAATATTGATAATGCTTGACATTCAAGTCACCTTCGTAACATTATGTCCAACCTTCATAACATTATGTCCAATATTGACAATGCTTGACATTCAAGTCACCTTCATAACATTATGTCCAATATTGACAATGCTTAACATTCAAATCACCTTCATAACAATATGTCCAATATTGACAATGCTTCTCAAACCAATCAATCAATGATACTTCACCTATGTATCAAGATTGGCATCATTGATAACCAAATTGCCAACAATCTCCCCCTTTGTTATTGATGGCAACCTTAGTAAAACAATCTTACTTCCCTTATGAAATGTATTCTATATTTTGAGTCCTTTGAGCTGACTTTGTTTTACTCTTTATCTCTCCCCCTTTGACAACAATGAAAAAGAGAATATTTCTCTTCTTCCCCTGAGGTGATGCTCCCCCTGTCTTTGTCCCATTTATTTTGGACTTTGTTTTTATTGTTTATCTCTCCTCTTTTGACATCAATGACAAAGGAAATAAAACTTTTACTTCTTTTCTCCCCCTGTGAATGTGTCAACTGTTATCTCAATCTCTTGGGATTTTTATGTTCAAATAGGGTTTTACTGTCTTCTCCTTTGTCATAAAGGACAAGGGTGTGAAATTTATTGATCTTGTTGATCTATTTCTTCTTCTTCTTGATATTCTTTAGTTATTTGATTCGAAGAGATGTTTAATATTCTTTCATATCATTAATAAATTTTCTCTATTCATACTTTGTCTTTATATATTTTGAACTCCTTTTGTTTCTTTCTTCTTTAGATATTATTTGTTTTAATCATCACACTATTCTTCTTTTGAGAGTTCATCATCATCACCACTATTTTTTGCACCATAATCTTCTTCATCTTCTTCCTGGAGCTTGTTCCTCTTCATATGTAAAGGTATGAATTTCACATTCCTTATTAGGAGTTTCATCCATCAGTTTCTTGTTATCAATTTCTTCATTTTTAGGTGCAATATCTTCATCATCTTTCTTGCTTTCTGCTTCAGATTTTCTTATCCATATCTTTCCATAAGGAACTTTGTTTGATGAACTTTTCTTTTCTACATTTGACCTTTGAGATTTATCCTCTCTTATTTTCTTCCAAATTTCATTATATTTCCTTCCTGACTTGTATGGATTATTTTTCATGGATTGTCTTCTTGATTTCCCGTAGTCTTGGGATTTGTGCCCAAACTTATCAAAGTTGTAATATCTCATGGTATGATAGAACTTTGCTATGTGCCCAACATAATTGCATCTATGACATCTCATTAAGTTATTGTACCTTCCTAAATTTTTCTTTTCAGGAATCTTGCATTCCAATGCTTTGTGACCAAAGTTTTTACAAGAAAAGCAATAACCATAGAAGTTGTTTCCATACTCGAGTCTGTTGTGACATGAGAAGTCTTCCTTTTGATATGTTTCTTGTTTTTGAATTTTATAACTTCCTCCTTTAACAATTTTTTTGGTATGTATTTGGTTTGTGATTGTACTTTTTCCTTTTGAGGAAGATAATCCTTTCTCATGTTTGTGAATGGTGTTCCACTTACCACCTTCTTCTTTTTTATTGTAACCAAGATCAATTTTGTCATCGGTTGGTCTTTGACTGTTCCAAACCTTATCCAGGATGGCTGAGCTGTTCTGGAATTTGACAGTTGCTTTTGTCTTTTCATTCTTCTTTTTGAGGTTAATAACTTCCAATTCCAACATGTGACATGTTTCTTCCTTTTTAGTCAACTGGATCTTCATGTTTTCTTCTATTTCCTTAGCTTCATCAAGTTGAGTCTTTAGACTGATGACTATTTATTCTGTCTCATCCAAGACTTCTATGCATTTATTGGTTTTGTCATATGTCTTCAACTCTTCTATTTATTTTGTTAGATCAACAACTTCAGTCTTCAATATTTTGATTTCTTCCTTTCTTTCTTGCTGAATCATTTTAAGGTTGATGAATTCCAATTCCAACGTGTGGCACGATTCTTCCTTTTTAGTCAACTGGCTCTTCATGGTTTCTTCACTTTCCCTAACTTCTTCAGGTTGAGTCTTTAGACTGTTGACCATTTCTTTTGTTTCTTCTAATTCTTATGTGCATTTATTGAGTTTGTCATATGCCTTCAACACGTTCATTTCTTTTGTTAGATCAATAACTTCAGTCTTTAATCTATTGATCTCTTCTTCTTTGTCTTCTAGCTGAATCTTTTGTTCTTTGTCTTCATGGTTGTTAGATTGATCTAAATGTTTTAGTAGAAACATATCTTTCTTTTGAAGTTTATCCAACTCTTATAGAGTGCACATAGTTGTGTATTCGATATTGTTAAGATCATCCACAGGAACTTCAATATATATACCATTTCTTGGTTCCATACAAATCTCTTCTAATGCAGCTATAACATCAGTCTTAGGATTCATTATTTTTTCTTCAGTGATTACTAAGGTATGCATCAATTCCTTGATGGATTTGTCTTCTTCATTGATGACTAGGAATTGCGTCAATTCCTTGTTTGAGTTATCTTCTTCTTTGATTACTGGGGATTGCATCAATTCCTTGTTTGCATTGTCTTCTTCTTTGATTACCGGGGATTGCATCAATTTCTTGTTTGTATGGTCTTCTTCTTTGATGACTGGGGATTGCCTCAATTACTTGTTTGAGTTGATGGTATTGTCTTCTTTTTCTGTGTTTTGTACTTTACTCTGATAATAACTCTCTATTTGGAGACATAATACTTTAGCAAAGGTGCAGTGTTCCATCTTTTCTTTGATTCGGTCTGACAATCCATTCATGATTGCTTTTAATGCCATTGAATTGTTTCTCTTTGCTTCTTTTCCAATTTTGGATTTGTTCGTTGAGGTAGTTAAGTACCAAGGCTTACTTACTACTGAGTCCCAAACTCTAGATCCTCTTGAATTCAAATATATTTTCATTCTTTCCCTCCATGAAGAGTATTCTATTCCATCAAATAAAGGAGCTTCATTCATGGAAAGAGCCATTTGTTCATCCATTTGTGTGTTTAGTAGGATCTTCCTTACAATGATTATACAGTTTTTTCTTGACGAGACCTTTCTTTGATACCAATTGTTCTTTTCAGAACAATTGAGTGGTTAAACTTTAGTGAAAGAACTTTCTCTGATACCAATTGTTGAAACATACACTGACACTGAGAGGGGGGGGGGTTGAATCAATGTCTAGAACTTTTGGCTACTTTTCACACATTCATAGATTAACTAAATTAGCTGAATAAGATATATGCAGTTCAATTAATTATTCATAAACACGTATAACAAAAACTGTATGAAGTAGATAAAATATCATTATTTTATTTATTTAACTTGAATGAAAACAAATAAAATCAATTCTTTAATATCTTCAACTTCAACTGAATATGAGAGATCCAACTCTCTGATACAAGTCCCATATTTTAGTTCTTATATCCAATTGAGAAATGAAGAATCCAACCCTCATAACAAGACCCAACTTGTTGATCTCAGATCCAATTGAGATGTGAGGAATCCAATCCTCATGACAAGACTCAACTTGTAAACATGCACCAACCTGATAGAATGAAATTTCATTCAATCCATTATACATATACATATACATATACATATACATATACATATACATATACATATACATATACATATACATATACATATATACATATATATATATATATATATATATATATATATATATATACACCAAGACATTCTCTTTCCTTCATATTCCTTTACTTATATATTCCTCAAAAGGGTGCCACTATGAAACAATGTGTCATTTTGAAATGAAACATTGCACCCCTTCATTTAATTAACACAAATGGTTACTTTTATTAATTATTTTTCGTACACCAATTTGGATAGTGATTTTTATATGATGATTCTGGAGTGGTGGAAACAAATTTTGAAATTCTACGACATGGTTTTTTTGCAGAACATGCCCAATTAGCCGACATGTGAGAAATTTCCCCATAAAGTCTGCGAGTTGGTCAGTATAGGCGGTTTTTTGAAGGCAACTTGTCCAGATTTTCCTTTCGTCGGATGCCGGATCAACTTCACTACATATTACCATTTCGTGAATTTCTAAATCAACCTCCACATATCTCCTTTGTTGGTGATTAATTAAACTCAACTTGTAAACATTTTACTTGATGGTTATTGTTGAGGAAAAGATATGAAATTATCTTACTCAAACATTTTCGGATATTGCTTGGCTAATGCAAGATAGTCGAGAATGTTACCCTATGTTTATAGCCTCAAAAAGTGTTTCCCAATTCACAAGTATTAATTACAAGGGGTTAGGATGATTTTTTGAATAAAATATTGTTTCAAAAGTATAACATTTTTATACCATTTTCTGAAAAATACAGGTGTAAAAAGTAAATGTGGAGACAAAAAAAAAATATCAAGTCACATATCAACATAGATGAGGCATAATAACAATCGCTTGTTTCATTCGAAGAAATCAAAAGAATCGTTCTCTTTACAAAAATCCTTGAGGGAGTTTGGACCAAAGTCAAACTTAGATATCCCCGATGAAAACCATACAAAAGGACTCTGATGAGAAGTGAAAACCGAACTTTAAAATATGGATCAACTTGCCATAGATTCCTGCCCACTCAAATCTGCACAATATCCTTTATCAGCCATGAAATTTAATTCATAAACAAACAAGTCTACGCAGGCTATCAAAGATAGATCAACACCTCTGAAAACAAGTGTTTGAATGATGTAATTCAACTTTGAATATTATTGTCTACAATAGGACCCTACTGTCATAAAAGAGAATTAGGCTTTTAATGAATTGAAGAATGAATGAAAACTGAACTATCTCAATAAAACTCAAGAGAAAACCTTAGTATGCTTTTTCCTTCTATTCTCCCCTTGTTCCTCCTCCTCCTTTTGCTTTTATGCATTCCAAATTAGTTGAAGTAGTTCAACCACTTCATTTAGTTAAGTTAACTAAAACTCAACTAATTTTTAGTTTAGAGGAAGAATTAATAATAATAATAAGGGTCTTTTAATAAATAATAACTAGTAGGTGGGACCCCTTTTGAGTCCCTTTAATTTCTTTAACATAAATAAACATAACTAGACAATAAATCAGACACATCCCTCCTTGTGGCTCCCATAATCATTTCCATAATTTGAAAATTAAATATCAATGATATTTCAAATCATATCCAAACATATAATATCCACATAACCAAAAATAGAATGTTGTCCAAAAACTTCAGCAGTCCACTGTCCTCAATAAAACAATAATAAAGTAAAATAAAAAACCGTATTTTCCACTTTGAGAGACAATTTTCCCTTTGTTGATGCTATCCCCTTTTGACTTCTCTGAATTAGACTTAAACTGTGTAGAGCCTTGAGGCTTGATATCATTGATGACATGAGAACAATCATCTCTCAAGTGCATGCGGGATGAAGGAGATTTGGCTGAATCGCTTGAGGGAGAAGAGGGGGCAACAACAACTTTTCCTTTATCATGCATATGGTGGGCTTCGGTTTTGAGTCTTTTTCTTGTGTGGGAGGACTGTACAGGTGAGTGTGCAGGGGAAATATGGACATTTGGGTTAGCAGGTGGAGGAGGAGAAGGTAGAGACAAATTTGTCCAGCCACGATGTTGGGAAACTGTTGGGTGAACAATCTCCTGTCATCCGTCATTCTCGAGGACTTTAGGTTGCAATGGAACATTAGGGGGCACATGGATACTAGGGACATGCTAGGGTTGGAAGGGAGGACTCTCTGGTCTAGGTTGGACTACCCCTTGTCCAATCCAATTGAAAAATCCAACTTGGAAGAGCTGGTTTAACTCTTGAGGATTTGCATCGAAATGTATTGAGAATCTTGGCCTTCTAGGCCCTCTGTTCCAATTCCGTCCACCCCTGTTATTTCCCCCATGAATTCCTCTGCTAAATAATCTTATCCTGTATGCATCGATTATTAGAAACTAGCTTCTTAAACAAATCATACATGACAATCTCTTAATATGAAACAAAGTTTGGCTCAACAATAACATCAGATCCATGCAGTCCAATCCATAAAATTCATCTAATAATTGTCAAGGAGCAGGGGGTGAATTAGGGTTTTAGGATATTTGAGGGGATTGTATTGAGTGAAAAGTGAGAAAAATGAAAGGGAGTAAGAACACGATTACTTCTCAACAATTCATTAAACAATCGACTGTGAAACAATAACGAAAACATATTAGCTATGATCTATCTCTGTGTTATTTCTTAATCGTTGTAATACAAAGCTTTAATTTAATTTTAAAGAACACGGTGTGAAAAATGAATATGGGATCGTGAGGGGATTTGTATTGAGTGAAAAAGTGAGAAAATGACAGGGAATTAGATGGATACTGTTCATAAAATAAATTAAATAAATCACCAATCATAACTCTGTTCAAAATTAATCCAAAAAGCATCCACTTCCAAGACCAACATCCACTGTTCCTTAATCGTATACAAAAATGCTTGTTGTTTCAATAATCAAATTTCCCAGAATTCCTTAATTTATAAAAGTCTATGCATTTATAACTTATAAAAACTTTTTCCATTCAATGGTATTGTTTATTACAACACTGATCCCTTTTTTTTTTTTTTTTAAATAATCAAAACATGCACAACAATATGCTCAACATTTATCCCTGATAATCAATAATGCATCATAATAAAAAATCAACAGTCATTGTTCTCTGATCAAAAATTGGGCCCAATTTAAATGTACACATGTATCTTTTCAAAAACATGGATAGAATCAAAAGCATTCCTGATCATACACAGGGATTTAATCATATCAATCAACAAAATCTTGAATTGATAATAAAAGTAAACCCAAACATAACCCCAAGCTTGATCTCTGTGTATCCACATATATAACTTATTTAAAACAATTTATAGTCTGCGCGATGATTCCAATATAACCATATCATATATGAAGCGAACATAACTCGATTGACACATAGGCATTACTTTTAACTTGCCAAAACCCTGATCGGGCTTGGTAAACCTCACACATGTGTCTCTTTAAGAAATCAAAATCATGCTGAATTAAACACAGTGATCGAGACCATAATGAATAGAAAGGAAACCCTCGACTGTAAGAAACCGTTCATTGTCTTTTTATTTGTTCAAAAAATTTCATCACAGAAGGACCTCACAGAGACTTGACCAAGAGGATGGATTTATAATGAGAGAGTACGTGTCTTTAAAATTCCACAGTCATTAATTTGATCACCAAATACTTGACAAACCCCAGAATGTGCCCAAGGAGAGAAGAGACAAGTTAGAGTTCAAGTCAGGCTCTTAAATCAAATGCAAAGAGGCAACACAAGCCTGTTTGTCCCTTTAAACAAAACACATAGAGCTGATGACCTTCCAATACTTATCTCTGTTTCACCATCGATTAACAACCATAGGCCAAAAAAATTAATTTTGAAAATGAAACAGCAGTGAGCCACACAATCCTTCGAATTATTACTCCAAGCCCTTGATGGAACCATAAGTTAACGCCCGAGGAGAGACAAAGGAAATTCGAGTAAAATAACCTAGTGCACACAGGCGCCTATAATACTTGCAGAGAAGAGATGAGGGTTAACTTAACAATGGCCGGTATTAAAAAAAACATAGAGATATAATGTCTCTTTCTAACACCCGAAAAGATAAACAACTTCTGAAAAAAATTGACAGTGAGGCGACATACAATCATCATTACAACGAGAATGATAAGAGTGGTGTGTGGAAATCCCTTTGCATATGATATCCATTAAACACACAAGCCTGCATTAATATTTGGGTGACCAAGACTGGAATTTTGGAAAGCTTTCAAAGAAAAGACAGTTAGGAACGAGCTATTAACAACAGTTTGGGGTTAGATAAAAGAAGCACCCAACAATCTACAGTCACTCTGTAACTGGATAAATACTATGATAAGGACCGAGAGTTGAAATCCACTGAAATACAACCGGTGAAAAAACCCTTCAACCATAAAACACAGAGATTCATGGCACCACTGTCTCCATTATTCCACAAAGAACAATCAATAAAAATGAAGTTGACCCATAAATAACCAATGCACAACCTTAATATTCAATAATACCCATTTCTCTTCTTACAACTACCAACATTTAACAGTCATCACATAGAGCCATAACACCATATTTACACACAGTTGAAAATGTAAAGAACACATAGAATCTGAGCATCACTGAGCCACCATTTGGTTCATAAAACAGAGAATCCATCATGGATGGAGAGAAAATAACCATACCTGTGGGAAAAATGCTTAAATGACAAGTTGGCTAAGATTTACCTTCCAAAAACCTTAAAACATGGAGCTTCACAACCAACAAAGAGATAATGTAACAATGCAACAATACTAGGGTGACAGGCGATAGGGAAGGTTTGGAGTGACGTGCAGTAAATGCACGTCGCTTCCATCACCTGGCCCCATTCAATTCCAAGTACAAGACAACCCAATAAGCATAACATCAACCAATAAATCAAACCATATAACTAATGCATAATCAATTCCAATCCATCGTAAGATCCGAGACCATATCTATTGCATAATGCACCACCCAGGATACTTCATATGTTAACCCTTGCCATAACTCCACACAACAATCCATATCAACATTGCTATATGCGCCACCATTTGTCTTTAATGAAATTTTCATAGTCCATTAATGAAACAAATAACATAATTGCTAGGACTAACACTAGTATCCATTTGTTCTTTCATTCGAAGTTTGCATGTAATCTTTTTACATAGTTTCTTTCCTTTTGCTATAAATTTAGAACCTTTTTATAGTTTTTTCTTTGTTTTGATCAAGCTCCCATTAAGTATCCCTTGCATATTTGTGGATAAGTAATCAATCATATGAATTAGTAACAAGGTTATAACACAACAAATGTAACAACACGACCCTCACACTCATAGAAATTGTTCTATGTCACAAGTGATTTCCATAAGCATTCCACAATAATGTATTATCCACTTATTATCACGCCAAGTGACACCAAGATTGCATCATAAAAAATGTAGGATTGTGTAGGCAACATCATAACAACAACTAAATATCTGTCATATGTCTATCATTACGCCTCTAGTCTACAAGGGGGTCCCACCTACTAGTATTATATTATTATCATATTAAATAATATCACTTTAGCAATCCTTTGCGGGCAGAATTCATTGTTGAGATTTTAATCGTCAAAAAACTGGTGACTCCATAGGGAAATCTATTTCCAATAGATTAAGAACTTAGAATATCTAGTTTTGCAGACCATGTAACATCAGATCAAGAAGATATAAATCAGACTGATTATGGAACAGGTGGTAGTGAGCGGATTTAATGGAATAATGACCGGGAATTTGGGAATAACTCATGGAAAGTGTTAAGAATGAGGGGGTTTATCCTTGTAAGGATAACCATTCAACTAAAAAAATCTGTTCTTGACTTCCAGGAGAAATTTTTTATGAACTTGCTCTTTTGAATCTTGAAATGGATGAAAGAAAAGGAAAGTAGAAGAGGGATACAACCAACTATGTTATAAAACAACAACTGAAGAAGATATCAATTTCAATGATGTTTTTCATAGGAACATCATGGCAGCTGTGTAAATCGATTTTTATTGATTAACAATACCTTGTAGAAGTGTCGTTGTGGCAAAACCGATTCAACATTTTATTTTGACAAGAAAAGAAGTAAAAAAAAAACAAACATCAAGAAATTTCCTAGTAGAAATGACACAACAGAATTGAAATAAGAAGAAATGAAATGACATAAATGTAAAAAAAATAGAAATATAAAACAAAAATGAAAAATTATTATAATACATAAAACATTCCATACAACATTAAACTTTTCAATTTGGTTCCACGTAATGTTTTAAGTGGGAACCGTTAGTGTTGTAGGAAAACAATCGCTCTTGTAAGTCCTTTAGAATGTAAGAATTTGTGCCCAGGACAAAAGCAATCTTAAAAGGACCCAGCCATAATTTTTGAAACTTTGAATGCCTTCCTCCATCAGCATGAGATGAATCCCACAACAATTCCTTCTCATTAACTTTAAATTTGACAGCCTTGACACTTTTGTTGAAATATTTTTTAACAGTCTATTGTCTTCTCTTTATATTATCCAAGGAAAACGTCCTTTTCTTCTCTAAATCCAAAAGAACATTCATTCGTTGAGAAACATCAGAAGAATTTAATTCTTCGACCTATAGCATTAACCTTAAGGAGGAAAGTTCCAGCTCAGTAGGAAAAATGTCTTCCTGACCATAAAAAAGATGGAAAGGAGTGCAACCAGTGCTCACCTTGGTGGGTGCGATCTGCCCAAAGGGCGTAAGTGAGGAAAGTGTGCCATTGATGAGGATTATATTCAATGAGCCTCTTGATAATTCTTACCAGATTCTTGTTGGTAGACTTGTCCTGCCCATTACCTTGGGGATAATAAGATGATGAGTTAAAATGTTTAAACCCCAATTTAGCTAAAAACTGGGCCATCTTAGCAGAAATAAAGGCGAGACCAATGTCTGTAATGATTTCCAAAGGAAGTCCAAATCTGGAAAAAATATTAGTTTCAAGAAAAGAAATCACCTGCTCATCCTGCAAATTCTTAAGCGGGACAACTTCAGTCCATTTTGTAAAATAGTTTGTGGCTATCAAGATAAAGACTTGTCCTGCAGAAGATGGAGGATTAATAGGACCAATAAATTCCAAACCCCATTTTGAGAAAGAAAAATCAGCGAGGACAGGTTGTAAAGGCATAACAGAAAGATGTTCTTTCCCAGCAAATTTCTAGCACTTGTCACAAGACCTCGAAAAATTATAGGAATCACGAAAGATTGAAGGCCAATAATACCCTTTCTTGATAATCTTAAAAGTAGAAAAGTGACCTCCTACATGGATAACAGAATTTGAAGAACCATGAGTCTCTTGCAACAATTTATGTGCTTTCTCATTGTTCACACATCAAAGTAACATACCATCGACAGATCTTCTAGACAAGAAGTCTCCTATAATGACATATCTAGCATATTCAAGGAAGAGTCTTCTTATTTGATGAGTGTCTAAGTTATCTGGAAATCTTTGATTTTGTAGGTAATGAACCAGATCATTATACCAAGGATGTTCAGACACAGGAAGGATTTGATTGTCAATGTAGAACAATGCTGATAGAGAGATATCCCGTTCATCAATTTCTTCACTCATTTCAGCATGCTGAGCTAAGTGAAGGGCTAAGTCACATCCCTTGATAGTATTAGAAGTCATGATAGTTAGATCATGCTCCTTAATCTTGGCAAGCCAATGTGCAAGCTTCCCTGAAAGATAAGTCCGTGAGAGTAAAAAATTGACGGTAGGTAAAGGGACTTTTACCAATGTATGCTTACCTAAGATGAAGTGGAAAAAATTTTCAACAACTTTAACAAGAGTGAAAGCATGCTTCTCAATAAAAGAATATTTAAACTCATCATCAGACAAGCTTTGACTCATGTAAGCCGCTATTTTTTCATTATCTTGGTCATCACATTGAAGGAGGATGGAAGAAATTGCTTTCTCTGTGGCATTAGTATATATCATAAATTCTTTCTCAAAATCCAGCTTCGCCAAAACCAATGCAGAATTGATTGCTTTATTGATCCCTACGAAATCATTTTCGACATCATCTATCCAAGAAAAAGAATGATCTTGCTTAAGGAGATTGTGAATTGGCTTGACCATCACAGCAAAATCATGAACAAACCTACAGATGAAGTTAATAACACCCATGAAAGCTTGAACCTCCTTCTTGAAAGTAGGAGCAGGAAGATTTAGGATAGAACTAATCCTTTTGGGATCAATGCTTATTCCTGAATCCGAGACAATGTGTCCAAGGAGATTTCCCTTGGTAATGCCGAAAATAGACTTGGAAGGATTTAAAGAAATGCCAAATTTTCTGCATCGCATGAGAATCTTTCTAAGATGACCGAAATGATCTGATCGGTTTTTAGAATACATAGTTAAGTCATCAAGATAAATCTAAATAATTTACCGATCAAATCGTAAAAATCTATTTGCATAGCTCTTTGAAAAGTAGCACCCACATTAGATAAGCCAAAAGGCATACGTTCATAAGAAAAAGTGCCCCAACGAGTAATAAAAGTGGTTTTAAATCTATCTTCCCTTTTTACCTTGATTTGATTATAACCAGAAAAACTGTCAAGTAAGGACATCATCTGTGACCCTACAACTTGCTGCAAAATCATTTCCATATTTGGAAGAGGAAAATGTTCTTTAATGATTTCCCTATTCAATGCACAAAAATAAACGTATAATCTGATCTGACCTGCTAATTTTGGAACGGGAACCAAATTAGAAACCCACTCAGAATACTTAACAGGGAAAATTATCCCAGCATTCAAGAGTTTTTCCAACTCCTTCTGAATAGTTGCTTCCAGTGTAGGGTTAATGGGTCTCTATTTTTGCCTAACTGGTTTTATGCCTTCCTTGATAGAGATGACATGCTGTATAATAGTAGGATTAAAACCATGAAGATCCTCATAAGACTAAGCAAAAACATCTTGAAATTCACCAAGCAACTTAGTGAACTTCAATTTTTCTTCTTTAGAACATTGGGTACCTATTTTAACATTCTTTGGAGACTCGGGTGTTCCAATGTTTGAGGAAATGGTTTCACCCACTTTCCTTTTTGACTCCTCTTCTTTATTTTTTTCTTTGTTGCCTACATCACTCGATGAAAATGAACTTTCTAGAGGAGCCAAGCCTTTAGGAATTTTGTTATCTTCCATCGATATAATTTCCTTAGGCTTATAAGCTTCATTTTGGATGAAGCATAGATGCTCTCATCACTAGGGAATACCTACCATGACTCTATATTGTCAGGGATGTGCGGACGATACAAAGATTGAAAGGTACAATCAGGTCTTTGTGGCATAAGTTTTCGAGTAGGAGAGGCTGTAAAAAAATCTAACCTATTAGCCATTGAGTTCAATTCCCTTTTAACATGAGTGATGTTGAAAGATAGTATGTTCAAGATAAGTTCCCAAACAATTTGGGTGTAACATTTCATTAAATTTTTATTAGAAGAGTATATATTACGTACAAGGTTTACAACAAGTTTGGAATTATCCCCAAAAACTGTAAGGTGACCACAACCTAGATTATAGGAATTTTCATTGCCTAGCAGTAATGCTTCAAAGTCAGTGACAATGTTTGTGTATGAAAACTCTAACCTATAGGAAAAGTTATGAATCTTACCCACAGGAGAGTACAAGATAATACCATCTCTGTTTCCTTCATTGGAGCATGAACCATCAAAGTGAATATGCCACATCCCATCTTCTATGTCATTTTGTTCCAAGGGAGTGTTGTCATCATCAAAAAAGATGGAGTACACTCCTAGGTCCTCCTTGATATAATTCACATTAGGTTGTGGGACGTTGTCCATGTAAAGTGAAATTATCCCCTCCCTTAGGACTATGATGTTTTTACCATTCTGAGGAACTGATAAGTGTGTCCTGTCGAGTGAGAGGTATCCACCAGTCAAAGCTTGGAAATCTTGTCCTAATATGATCGAGTAGTTACTCACTAACATATCAATTACCTGAATATTAAGGGTTGTCCTTATTTCAGGATGCGCGCAAAAAACCAAGGTCGTGTCCTTGATTTCACCTATGTTTGTTTGTTGTAAACTACTATAAGAGAGCATGATTCTCACATTTTCATTTGTACAAGACAAGCCAAGCTCTTCCATAATAATTTTAGACATTACACTTGGGCCTGAACCGCCATCAATGAGACAACAATGGGCAATCTTGTCCATAATCTTTACAGAACTATAAAACGGGGTTTTTTTTATAAGATTCCTAAAGTTATGTACACCTACTTTATTTACAAATGAATCCTCTTCATCTACCTCTTCAGAGAGGTTGGATACAATGGAAGCTTTTCCTTCCATGAAATTTCTCAGATGCTTTTGTTGCTCAGGGACAACAACCATGTCCAGGAGGGTAACATCTGCTTTAATGTTGGCCAATTGATTTAGAATGTTGTATTTGGAAGAGGGAAGAGAGGAGGTAGTTCCTTGACTATCAGGAGCCTTAGAAACCTGAACAATAACAGCTAGTGAAGATGAGATTTGGCTAGAATAAGTGTGAGGAGGATCATATTTTCCTTTTGGAGCATAGGATTTATTCCTAGTATTTATGATCATGACATCCTCTGGCTCTGCAAATTCTAAGACAAAAATAGTAGTTTCAGGTCTCTTACCAAAGATTTTATCTCTGTAACTCTTCTTTACTTCACATGTACTTTCCTCATGGCGTTCCTGGAAAAATTTACACCAACTACGAGGCATGGTAGCTTTAGGTTGAAATTTATTTTCATTAAGATTATTTAAAGGTGGCGAAGAAGAAGATGATACCCCATGGGTAAGAGAGGGGACATTTCCTTTCCTCTCATACACTATCATTCAATTATTCATGTCTTGTACAAGTTGTAAGAGGGAGAACATATTTGTCTGTTTAACTAAGTCTCCCTTAGGAAGACCTGTTTTTTCGAGTTGTTCTCCATACTCTAAACAAGTATGCAGAGCTAAACCAAGGTTATCAATGGAATTTTCTTCAAGCCTATGGCGGTAAGGGGAAGTTAAAGCATTATAATAATTCATAAAGGTGTCTTGGTTTTGAGGGCTAATGAGTTCAGGAATTTGGTTATATAATTTAGTGAAATGTAAGTTGAAAGACTTGATAGTTTCACTATCTTTGTAAGCAATGTTTTTATATTCCCGTAGCTGCTCGGTTGGGATTGTGGATTTCCCATAGGTAGATTTGAACTAATATACTAACTCCTCCCAAGTAGAAAGAATCTTAGGAGGAAGGTCAAATAAATCGGCTGTAGCCTTCCCTTCAAAGGAATTAACAAGTAAGCACATATAGGTGTTGTTATCATTGGCTCCTATGTTATGACAAACATTAGAAAATCCCACCAAGTGTTCATTAGTAGTGACTATGTTATTCCCAGAAAACTTGGGGAGGTGCTATTTGAATTTGGGAAGAGGATGAGTGGAAGGTGATAAATTTAGTGGAGAGGAAACATGCCATAGAGTAGTAGTAGCGTCTTCCTCAAATAGGAAGAGACCATACTTTTTAATGACTTTGGCGGGGTTTGTAGTTGATTAGACTAGGATTTGATGGCTATACAAGCTTCCAATAATTGACGAGGCTGAAGGTTGAGATGAAGCACCTCCAGTGACACAAAAACCACCGGAACCACCACTAGACGCCATTTTGTGAACGATAGGTAAGGGAGATAAAGATGAACTGGATGAATCAGACAAAGTTATCCTTAGAGTACTTTGTTGGGATAATAAAACAACGTTTCTTTTTCCTATTTCAGCAATAAGATTAATCTCAGGTGACAAAACTTTTCTTCTCCTAGATATACACTGGTTTAAGGACATGAAAAGAAGAACCAAAATGTAGGAAAACGAAAGCTAAAGTTGATTCCTAGGCTATCTTTTCCTAGCTTCCCAATGTTCTTGGAAATTTATGTCTTGTTCAACTTCTTCCCATGAGCATTCAAGATCAACCCAGATATGAGCGGTGTCTAACATAATATTAAACAAGGTGAAAGCAATGATGGTATTATCATTAAGACTGGGTTCAATATTGGGCTTCCTTGCAATAGGTACAGTCATGAAGAAATGAAACAGTCAAAGAAAATATATCAGAAATATAAATATATTCAAAGAAATTCAAGCATATAATCCACCAGAGAGATATTGAATATCTCCCCAGTATGGTTGCCAAATAAATGTTGAGGAAAAGATATGAAATTATCTTACTCAAACATTTTCAGATCTTGCTTGGATAATGCAAGATAGTCGGGAATGTTACCCTATGCTTGTAGCCTCAAAAAGTGTTTCCCAATCCACAAGTATTAATTACAAGGGGTTAGGATGATTTTTTGAATAAAATATTGTCGCAAAAGTATAACATTTGTATACCATTTTTTGAAAAATACATATGTAAAAAGTAAATGTGGAGACAAAAGAAAAAATACCAAGTCACATATCAACATAGATGATACATAATAGAAATCGCTTATTTCATTCCAATAAATCAAAAGAATAGTTCTCTTTACAAAAATCCCTGAGGGATTTTGGACCAAAGTCAAACTTAGATATCCCCAATGAAAACCATACAAAAGGACTCTGACAGGAAGTAAAAAATGAACTTTAAAATCTGGATCAACTGCCATAGATTGCTTCCCACTCGACTATGCACAATATCCTTTATCAGTCATGAAATTTAATTCATAAGCAAACAAGTCTACAGAGACTATCAAAGATAGATCAACACCTCAGAAAACAAGTGTGTGAATGATGTAATTCAACTTTGAATCTTGCTATCTACAATAGGACCCTACTGTCATAAAAGAGAATTTGTCTTTTAATGAATTGAAGAATGAATGAAAACTAAACTATCTCAATAAAACTCAAGAAAAAACCTTAGTATGCTTTCTCCTTCTATTCTCCCCTTGTTCTTCCTCCTCCTTTTGCTTTTATGCATTCCAAATTAGTTGAAGTAGTTCAACCACTTCGTTTAGTTAAGTTAACTAAAACTCAACTAACATTTAGTTTAGAGGAATAATTAATAATAATAATAATAAGGGGCTTTTAATAAATAATAACTAGTAGGTGGGACCACTTGTCACTCCCTTTAATTTATTTAACAAAAATAAACATAACTAGAAAAATAAATCATACACATCCCTCCTTGTGGCTCCCATAATCATTTCCATAATCTTAATATTAAATATCAATGATATTTCAAATCATATCCAAACATTTAATATCCACATAGCCAAAAATATAATGTTGTCCAAAAACTTCAGCAGTCCACTGTCCTCAATAAAACAATAATAAATTAAAATAAAAAACCGTATTTGCCACTTTGAGAGGCAAATTTCCCTTTGTTGTTTCCATCCCCTTTTGAATTCTATGAATTAGCCTTAGGATGTGTAGAGACTTGAGGCTTGATATCACTGATGACATGAGAACAATCATCTCTCAAGTGCATGCAGGATGAAACATATTTGGTTGAATCACTTGAGGGAGAGGAGGGGGCAAAAAAAACTTTTACTTCATCATGCATATGGTGGGCTTCGGTGGGCTTCAGTTTTGAGTCTTTTGCTTGCATGGGAGGACTGTACAGGTGAGTGTGCAGGGGAAATCTGGACATTTGGGTTAGCAGGTGGAGGAGGAGCAGGTAGAGACAAATTTGGCTAGCCATGATGTTAGGAAACTACTGGGTGAACAATCTCCTTCCATCTGTCATTCTCAAGGACTTCATGTTGAAAAGAAACATGAGGAGGCACGTGGATACCAGGGACATGCTGGGGTTGGAAGGGAGGCCTCTCCTGTCTAGGTTGGACTACCCCTTGTCCAGTCCAATTGAAATATCCAGCTTGGAAGAGCTGGTTTAACTCTTGAGGATCTGCATCGAAATGTACTGAGAATCTTGGCCTTTTAGGCCCTCTGTTCCAATTCCCTATGCCCTTGTTATTTCGGCCATGACTTCCTTTGCTAAAGAATCTCATCCTGTATGCAACAATTATTTTCAACTAGCTTCTTAAACAAACCTTACATGACAATATCTTAATATGAAAAAAAGTTTGTCTCAACAATCACATTAGACCCATGCAATCCAATCCATAAAATTCATCTGATAATTGTCAATGAGCAGGGGGTGAATTAGGGTTCTGGGATATCTAAGGGGATTGTATTGAGCGAAAAGTGAGAAAAATTTAAGGGAGTAAGAACATGATTACTTCTCAAAAATTCATTAAACAATCAATTGTGCAACAATAACCAAAACATATCAGCTATGATCCATCTCTGTGTTATTTCTTAATCGCTATAATACAAAGCTTTAATTTAATTTTAAATAATAGGGCATGCAAAATGAATCTGGGATCGTGAGGGGATTTGTATTGAGCGAAAAAGGGAGAAAATGATAGGGAATTAGATGGATACTGTTCATAAAATAAATTAAATAAATCAACAATCATAACTCTGTTCAAAATTAATCCAAAAAGCATCCACTTCCAAGACCAACATTCATTGTTCCTCAATCGTATACAAAACTACTTGTTGTTTCAATAATTAAATTTCCCAAAATTCCTTAATTTATAACAGTCTGCGCATTTATAACTTATAATTTGTTTTTCCATTCAACAATACTGTTTATTACAACGTTGATCCCTTCTTCTTTTTCTAAAAATAATCAAAACATGCACAACAATATGCTCAACATCTATCCCTGATAATCAATAATGCACCACGATAAACAATCAACAGTCATTGTTCTCCAATAAACAATCGAGACCAATTTACGTGTACACAGGTGTCTTTTCAAAAACGTGGACAGAGTCAAAAGCATGCCCGATCATACACATGGATTTACTCATATCAATCTACAAAATATTGAATTGATAATAACAATCAACCCAAACATAAGCCTGAGCTTGATCTATGTGTGTATTAACATATATAACTTCTTTTAAAACAATTGATAGTCTGCACAATTATTCCAATCTAACCATATGATATATGAAGCGAACATAACTCGATTGGCACACAGACATTACTTTTAACTTTCTAGAACCTTGATCGAGCTTGGTAAACCTCACACATGTGTCTCTTTAAGCAATCAAAATCATGTTGAATTAAACATAGTGATTGAGACCATAACGAATAGAAAGGCAACCCTCGATTGTAAGAAACCGTTCATTTCCTTTTTATTTGTTCAAACAATTTCATCATAGAAGGACCTCACATAGACTTGACCAAGAGGATGTATTTATAATGAGAGATCACATGTCTTTAAAATTCCACAGTCATTAAAATGATCACCAAATACTTGACAAACCCCAGAATGTGCCCGAGGAGAGCAGAGACAAGTCAGAGTTCAAGTCGGGCTCTTAAATCAAATGCAGAGACGCAACACAAGCCTATTTTTCCCTTTAAAGAAAACACAAAAAGTTGACGGTCTTTCAATACTTATCTCCATTTCTCCATCGATTATCAACCACAGGCCAAAAAAAACAATTTTGAGAACGAAACAACAGTGAGCCACACATTCCTTTGAATTATTACTCCAAGCCCTTGATGGAACCATAAGTTAACGCCTGAGGAGAGATAAAGGAAATTTGAGTAAAATAACCCGGTGCACATAGGTACCTCTAGAACTTACAGAGAAGAGACGAAGGTTAACTTAACAATGGCGGGTATTAAAAAAACATAGATATAATGTCTCTTTCCAACACCCGAAATGATGAACAACTTCCGAAAACAATTCACGATGAGTCCACATACAATCATCATTACAACGAGAATGATAAGAGTGGTGTGTGGAAATCCCTTCACATCTGATATCCATTAAACACATAGGAATACATTAATATTCGGGCAACCAAGACTGGAATTTTGGCAAGCTTTCAATGAAAACACAGTCAGGAACAAGCTATTAACAACAGTTCGGGGTTAGATAAAAGAAGCACAATCATCGAGAGTTGAAAACCACTGAAATACAACCAGTGATAAAACCCTTCAACCATAAAACACAAAGATTCATGGCACCACTGTCTCCATTATTCCACCGAGAACAATGAAAAAAAACCAAGTTGACCCATAAATAACCAATGCGCAACCTTAATATTCAATAATACCCATTTCTCTGCTTACAACTACCAACNACAGTCATCACAGAGAGCCATAACACCATATTTACACACAGTCTAAAATGTTAAGAACACATAGAATCCGAGCATCACTAAGCCGCCATTTGGTTCATAAAACAAAGAATCCATTATGGATGAAGATAAAAGAACCATACATGTGGGAAAAATGCTCAAATGATGAGTTGGCTGAGCTTTCCCTTCCAAAAACCTGAAAACGTGGAGCTTCACAACCAAGAGAGTGATAATGCAACAATGCAACAATGCTAGGGTGACAGGCAACATGGAATGTTTGGAGTGACATGCAGTAAATGCACATCACTTCCATCATCTGGCCCCATTCAATTTCAAGTACGAGACATCCCAATAAGCATAACATCAACCAATAAATCAAACCATATAACCAATGCATAATCAATGCCAATCCATCGTAAGATCCGATACCATATCTATTGCATAGTGCGCCACCTGGGATACTTCATACGTTAACCCTTGCCATAACTCCACACAATAATCCATATCAACATTGCTATATGTGCCTCCATTTGTCTTTAATTAAATTTGCATAGTCCATTAACCAAACAAATAGCATAATAGCCAATACTAACACTAGTATCCATTTGATCTTTCATTTGAAGTTTGCATGTAATCTTTTTACATAGTTTCTTTCCTTTTGCTATAACTTTAAAACCTTTTTATAGTTTTTTATTTGTTTTGATCAAGCTCCCATTAAGTATCCCTTGCATATTTGGGGATAAGTAATCAATCATATGAATTAGTAACAAGGTTATAACACAACACCTGTAACAACATGACCCTCACACCCATAGAAATTGTTCTGTGTCGCAAGTGATTACCAAAAGCATTCCACAATAATGTATTATCCACTTATTATCATGCCAAGTGAAACCAACATTGCATCATAAAAAATGTAGGACTATGTAGGAAACATCATAACAACAACAAAATATGTCCGATATGTCTATCATTACGCCTCTAGTCTACAAGGGGGTCCCATTGACTAGTATTATATTATTATCATATTAAATAATAGCGCTTTAGCAATCCTTTGTGGGTGAAATTCATTGTTGCGATTTTAATCGTCAATAGTTATATTAAAATCGGTTCCCTCTCAGCTGCTAGTCACTAAATATTTGACTTGGTCTCACCCTTTTTAGTATCTTCTTCCTCATTCGACCAACAAACATCTTTTTGGTTGACTCAAATAGGAGAAATTTCGACTTGAGTATTTCAATTCTAGTCAACCCATATTGCTTCAGCCTCGACCCGACTTGTATTTACGTTTTCTTTGAGTTCAACCTTTAGGTTACTTATTTCTTGGACCGAATCGACTTGGAAGAAAACCGACTTGAGAAATTCGACTTTGGTCATCTCGAATTGTATTTCCTGACTCAATTTTCCTTCGACTTTGACCTTCAGTTGGTCGACTTGTCTTCGACTCATCTTGAAATCGATTGATTTGTCTTCTCCAACTTCCATCAATCTGCAGGCTTGCAGTCGATCGACTCGTCTTGCAGTCAGTCGACTTGTCTTGCAGTCGATCGACTTCCAGATAGTTGACTTTATTGTTGTTTGAATTGACTCGACTTGTGACTCGATAGTGTCAATGTTTTCTCACCAGACATCCACCATTGACATTCCATCTCATCTCTGGACTCTTATTCAATTGATATTTTTTGAATCACTTTTAATGAACCATGTCTTATTAACTTCTTTATTTGTGATTTGTGTGGATCCATATTGGTTATCCATTTACCCTTTTTATCTGGACAATTTATTCTTTTTTGCATGGATGTTAATGACACAATCTCAACATTATACAATATAGGATGAGTGTATCAATCTCATACAATATATTAGTCATAATTATCTTTCTACTGATATTCAAGTCACCTTCATAACATAATGTCCAATATTGACAATGCTTGACTTTCGAGTCACCTTCATAACATTATGTCCAACCTTCATAACATTATGTCCAATATTGAGAATGCTTGACATTCAAGTAACCTTCATAACAATATGTCCAATATTGAAAATACTTCTCAAACCAATCAATCAATGATACTTCGCCTATTTATCAATGTTGACATCAATGACAACCAAATTTCCAA
The DNA here is from genome assembly GCA_032191745.1 of Picea mariana. Taxonomy (NCBI): domain Eukaryota; kingdom Viridiplantae; phylum Streptophyta; class Pinopsida; order Pinales; family Pinaceae; genus Picea; species Picea mariana. Next base: position 127,981 of record JASDQU010737132.1, on the reverse strand, counting down.
CAAAGAAGACAATTCAATTTAAAAGATATCTTAAATTTCTCCCTAGGAAAAAAATCTATCTCGATTTTGTTTTTTATTGTATTTCCAAACCTTCAAATGGCCACTAGAAGGAAATCCACCGCCTCAAAGAAACCATAGTTAGAAAACCCAATTTTTAGACATTTCACAGACAAACACTTTGACATTTTCAAAACTGAAATAACTGTAAAGATTGTCAAAGAGCTCAAGAGAACAAAATTCACAAATTTTAATAAAAATAGTGAACATTTACCTACATGGGATTTTGGTTTAGCTAAGGAAATTATCCCTACCACTTTCCACTTTCCATAACTAGTGCTTATGTGTGCTCAAAACTATGACTCAACGCAAAGGGTTATCTGGGATAAAAATCAAAAAGTCATTTTCTTAGTTTCAGAAACCGCTATTTCAAAAATATTATCACTATCTACAAATAGAGAAAGTATGGATAAAGATTCCCTTGCCCTAGATTTCATCTCATTACTAGTTTTAGAAAATATTATCTTTATGATAGATTTGTTAATTACAACAGGTGGACCAGAATTGAACCTCCCTATAAAAACATCCTTATTTAAAGATCCAACTAAGGAGGTTATAAATATGGTCTTTTTGATCCTTGGCTATGACAGTGACACTCTAGTATATGCTACTATATTAGGCTTCCTACTGAAAATTTCCAAAGGCACTAAATTCAATTATGCAAAATATCTCTTTGATACCATTCATGAACAATTGACATTTTTTGAGAATTGAAAAAGTTTCAGGTATAAATATTATTTGATTTATCTTATGATAAACCAACATTCTACTCATTTTGAATCTTTAAATTTAAAGAGAGTAGATCAACAAAGAAATGTCCTTCATGTCATTGAATGGACTAATGTTGTAAAATACCAAGGTCAAAAATATGGTTACAAGTACTTTATTGATCGGGTTATGGCCACTGTTTATATTCTAATTCATACTGAGTCCCCTCCAAGGAGTTTTCCTGAATGCAAAAATTCTTTACAACTAGGACAACAAGTGAAGGTTGGATATTTGTATACTTATGAAAATTATACAGTCTTACGAGTGTATGGGTTTGAAATAGCCTGATAGGTTACTGGTTTTTCATACTCATAGGATTTTTTCTTTAAAACTTTTGAGACAAAGGTTAAGATTAGATTATCATCATTTTTCTTCAAAATCTAAAAAGACTCTTCTTCAATTCCCAACTGAAGTTTTCTTTTTCATAGTAAAGGATAAGTCAACCTTAGAAATAGTAGAAAGAATGATGAGAAATTTCAATTTCGAGCAAGATGATCCTTGGAAATATTATCCTTTTCATGTGATTACTAATATGAGACATGCATTTGTTCGACCACCTTCTGTTCAACATTTAGGTACAATGAGAGAAATATTGGCAGACAAAAAATCATGAACATAGGTTCAACAACTACTCTAGTATCAGAGCATAAGCACTCCAAAAAAGGAGAACATCCAGAAATGACATGTCAAAGAAACCTTGCCATCCTCTTCAATGATCAATATTGAAGATGATCAAGCCAACAAAGTAGTTGATTTCATGATGGAGAATCCTGAGAAAACATAATTCTAGAAGAAAGCAAAAGACGATCCAATGGAGCTGGATGAACATGAGCCTCCTTCTAAAAAGACAAAGATAGATTCACAAATAGAAGAGGAATCATATTAAATAGATGAAATAAGAAAACCTTTTATCCAAAATTATGTTATTTCAATAAATCAATTATCATCTTCAATTAGTTATAGTTTTAAAGAGATTAGCAAACTATTTATGGGAGGAGAAATATCAAGGGAGATCTCCACCCCAGAAGGGAAATCAAATATCTTCATTGAAATGGAGCTCAATAGGAGGAATGAAAAACAAGAAAAAGAAGATTTATATGCATAGATTATCCACGAAGGACCTTCTCCACCTAGACTTCTGTTTTCAATCAATTACGAAAAAAAGATCTTTCCTGTTAGAGCAAGATTTGCCTCACCCTATGCAATATTGCAGAGAGAGCCTTATTCCATTTCCCTATACAGACTTGTCTTCCCAGTTACTAAAATCCAGAGACAAAAATACATTTTTTTCCACTTGTACGCATCTTGCACACTATACAACAAGGGTATATGTAGGCTGCTCCACTACAACCCACATATATCGGGATTTGTGCTAGAAAATGAAAATTAAATGTCGGGTTTTCATGTCACGACAGAAGATCTCTAATCCTTGTTCTTCCATATACTGGAAACGTTCCGACTCGACCCTTCAGTTGCATTTTGAAGGCTATAAAGAGACCAATCCCAAGCTATGGAAAAGGAGAAAGAATTCAACTTTGAGAGAAAAGTTACTTTGGAGAAATTATTGACTTCATATTGAGTCTGCATCCCTTTGTCCTCTAAGTTTGAACACAATGTCCAGCCCCCAAGCTCTTCCCTTATTGATGGTGAACCTCATTGTCTCCCTTATATGAGCTTGCCTTTGATGGAGGATTGAAGTGGTGGAGGCCCAGCTGGAAGGAACTGAGCTTCTCGATTCCGAACCTTGCCGACACAAAAGTCTGTAATATTTTCACTTCTATTGATCATTTATTAATAGAAATACTCTCTTCTCGTCCAATTGATGTCTTGAAAATATATGAGTTATTATCGATGGGCGTATTTTTTATGTATATTGATGGGCTATGTTCTGTAATGTGCTAACCTTTTATATCATCACCATATGCTTTCTTTTCTTGTTTGTTGAGAACTTGTTGCAGGTATATAGCTTTGAGTCAAAGTGCTCAATGGTGAACATCATCGAACATCTGGACGAGGTAGGCCTTTTTCTTATCTTGCTTGCACATTGGTTTATATAGCATGTTGTTGTGATAGAGTTTATTTCTGCAGACATTTCCATCTGTTGTGGTTCACCCTAGACACAAAGAGATTTTCCTCGTAACAGAATTGGCAACCATACTGGGGACAATCTTCTTTCTTAGGGTTTGAAGTACTTTTCTCCTTAGATTGCTCTCATTTCTATTGTGGTTCTTGTCGTATCATTTCTTGATAGCTCCTGTTCACTCTGGGTCTAATTTTTCATCCTTTCTCCCTTGCCTCGCCTTATTTTAAAGCATATACGCACCTTTTGCCTTGACAGTCGCATACACACACGGGCTGTCTCACTGCAAGATGCGTATATACACTTTGTTTGCCTGAACAATCATGTACATCAGTTTGCCTTTCCCTTTTGCCTGGTCTGGTGTTTGTTGGGTGGGATTTGATGCTTGTTGAGCCTTCTTGGGTCTCTTTAGTGCCTGTTAAGTGCTTGTGGGATGACAGGAAACCCCCTTTTGGTTGAATTTCTGGGTGAAGTCTTTCTCTTCAATTTTTCATTTTTATTGTCCTTGTACATTGGGATGAGTGTTTTGTTGCTTGGTATCCTGTTTGAGTTATCTTTTTTTTACACACAATAGGGCTATATATCAAGTTACTTTTCAGTCCATGCATTTTTAGTTTTGATATATTGAAAATACAAAAGAAATAGGCATTTTACATTGCTTGGCATTTTTTGTCTTTTGAGTTTTTTATCATTAGCTTAGTGCATATAGTGAAAGATTACATTTTTACTGATGAATTGCAGAGTTGAATTTGAAAATTGCATCGTTTTTAGAATCATATCATTCATTGAGAGTTAAAGTTAGGAATTTGCATTATTTTCATATTTACTTTTCTTGCAGAGTCACAACACCACGAGTTTCACTACCATACCTTTTTGAGTAATCAAGACCATTAAAATCAATGCTATAATATAAAATTAATTAGTCACGATTTTACTTTCTAGGGTGCACAAACTAGCCTAGGATTTAGTGCCTTGGAATAGGATTTTGTGAGTAAACTTCTCCAAGGAAATTAAATCAACATATGTGTCTAAGTCAGGGAATGAATAAATCCATTGTATAATTGGTAAGATCAGGAGGCTCCGCTCACATCGAAGTCAATCACAAGGTCGTGCAAAGTCGGTTGAAGGGATATCCCCCTGATACCTTCCTAGTGTCAGAAATATTTCTGGGGATCTATTCATATCTGGGGATCTTGTTAGTGCCCTTACCTCCATGAGAGGCAGTGCTTTCAAGATTTCAGGATTTGCTACCCTACCCATACAATGGACTTGACTTACGACTGCTCGCCTGTGAATTGATTATATAGTGGTTTATTAGTTTCTTGACTTAGGTGTCTCATAGGTTACTTGCAGGGGTTATTCTGTAGGTACCTTGGGTTAGATAAGGGTTAGACAACACACAACCTTTATGGAGGATTACCTCTCCGAGGGTATCTGACCGACTGGTTGTTAATCCCACGAGGGCCCTTATGACTGATTCTGTTACCTCTGATATTTAGCAGGGAGTATCAGGCCCCTCTTGGGCAAGACATACCTTCTTTTGGGAGGGAGGATGCTCAACCACTTTACCCCGTTTGCATGCATATTGGCCATTTGACTTTTGGTGTGCTCTTTGATTATTAGTTGAACTTAGGATATATATTTATCTTTAGAGTCTTAAGTCATCATGGAGTCAGACCAGCCTCCCCACCGATCTCATCGCTTGTTATAGTTACCACCGGATTTCGAGTCTTTTCCTTCTAAAATACGTAGAGTTATTATACGCGGTACACACACATCCACCATTCATAATTGTGATTCTACAAGGATGAGTACTGAACCTAGTATTCAAAATTTTGGGAGCCCTTAGAATCCCATACCCACTATAGTTAATGGACCCCTTAGACTCCTGTGACCTGTATGGTTGTAGTGCCGGAGGTACCTATCATTACTATGGCCCGACCTATAGTAAATTCTCAAGCTACCGCCTCGAACCCCTTTGGGTCTCTTGGTCACTCACTGGGATACAATGTTCAGTCCATCCCTATGGATTCTTGTAACATACCCAGCCACCCACAGGCCGGGGTACACTACTTTCAAGCCCACCCTTGGGCTTCTTTCTCTTACTGATACCTTTTTCATTATTTAAGGATGCATAAAAGAAAAGAACTTAATAGACATGCACATCAGTAATAAACAAGCATGCATAGTCTAAAGATTCAGTTAAATGATAATTAAATATATATCATAAATAACATTCAAATACATGTAAATGATGCCATAATAGAGAGCACTTATCTTTATGAAATATGAAACCAAATGGCTTCAGACCAAGGACGTTCAACCCAACCATAGGTAGTATTGTTCCAAATCTCAACAACAGTGTCACCCCTAAGCCAAGGTTATGAATCCACAAGGATGGTTCAAGAGTCTACTTGGGTTCCCAAACCAGTGAGCTCTCAAGCTCTCATAGGTTTACCAACACCCACAACAATCCAAGTACCCAACATGTACCACCCAAGAGAATGGACCTCCACCCTTCTCCACCACACAGTCCCTCTGGTAGTCCTTCTCCTTATTTTATAAGGCCTCCATCAAAACTGGTCCAGAATATCAATGCTGGAACTCTTAGGACTCACAGTTGTGAGAAAAATAGGGCACAAGCCAATGCACCTCAGACATGGCCCCAAGTCATGGATGGATTGCACCAGCGACCATTACATCCAACTATCTCGTGGATAATTCTTCAGCAGATCATCTCCCTTTCCCAATCCAAGGCATGGACAAGGATGGATCAATGAATGGGTAAGTGTGTGCATGGGAGTGCGTGCATGGGAAATAATGAAGGAATGCACAGGGAATCAATGAACCATCTATCATTTGAACCCCCCATTAGACTAGAGGCAGGTTTAAGTAACCTCGTGGGGAAATCAAGAACCTCCTGGCCTTCCCCAAGAAGCCCATGTAACCAATCCCCTCCCTTAGACAAAAGGGGCAATTAAAATAAGAATAAAATTTAGCCACTCGAGCCCCCTCTCTTGTGGAATCATAGCCCCCTATAACTCTAGTCCTTGTCCATCTAGCAACCAACGATGTATTTATTATTAATAATGATAACAAAACATTACATTTCTCAGGCATATTGGCCCTTTAATAATTGTTTGGGAACTTAGGCCTCTCAGCATTGTAACAATACATTATTTGAAATGGGGTTTCAAAACCTGGGGTGTTACATCCCCTCCCCCTTATTTTGGCACTGTCCTCAGTGCATATACAAAATAAAGATCAAAATCTCAAATTTATTCAAAAATATGTGGGTACTCTGCCCGCATGGAATCTTCATGCTCCCAGGTAGCATATTCAAGATTGTAGCAGGTCCACTGAACTTATACTAGCTCTATAACTCAGTTTTGGAGCATTTTGAATTTTCTGTCCAATACCCGTACTGGTTGAACTTGAAAATCTCCCTCTGTCTGTTTCTGAAACATATGCCAATCAATAACATGGTTAGGATCATGTACATATTTCTTTAGTAAAGAGACATGAAATAGATTATGAAAATTCATGGAAGCAGGCAATGCAAGCATGTATGCAACTAGTCCTATTCTGTCTAATATTTCAAATGGACCATAGAATCTGGCTGCCATATTTGTACAACTACCCGATTTCAAAGAGCTTTTCTTGGGCTTCACTTTCAAAAGTACATGCTCCCCTACTTTAAATTCTCCATCTGTTCTGTTCTATCCTGAGCTGCCTTTAAATTCTACTTGATCTTGACCACCTGGTCTTCCATGTCCTTGAGCAACTTTGGTCCAAGTACCACTCTATCTATTGGGTTGTCCCAACTTACTGGAGTATCAAATTTCCTACTGTACAAGGCTTAAAATGAGATGATTCTCAATGAATCTTCATACCCATTATTATATACAAACTCAACCAAGTGTAAGTAATCTTCCCACTTAGATGGCTTATACATCACATACATTCTCAACATGTCTTCAATTATTCGATTGACTCTCTCTGTTTTCCCATCTGTCTGGGGATGATATGTTGTGCTAAAGTTTAGATTTGTGCCAAATCCTTTAAAAAATCCCCTCCAGAAGTTGGAGGTAAACTTTGTATCTCTGTCCGAGACGATTGTCTTGGGTATACCATGAAACCTAGCAATTTCCTTCATTTAAATTTCTGCAATATTAGCCGATGTATGCATTGTCTTCACAGGCACAAAATGAGCAGCCTTTGTTAATTTGTCAACCACCACCAAGATTGAATCATGTTTCTTATTCGTTCTAGGTAATCCTGTGATGAAATACATGGTGATCACTTCCCATTTCTTCTCTGGGATTGGTAATGGCTATAGCAAACCCGCTGGGTGCCTATGCTCAACCTTCACCTTTTGACATTCCATACATCGAGTGATGTAATCAACAAAATCCTTCTTCATTCCCGACCAAAAGAACTGGATTCTTACCACTGTAATTGTTTTCTGGTAACCAGTATGTCTAGCATAAGGAAAATCATGAATTTCCTTCAGTACCAAATTCCTCAGTTCTCCAGAACTAGGAACATAGATTCTATTTTTATGCATGAGTAATCCGTCTTCCTTTATCTCATACTCCTTTATTTTCCATTGTACATATCCTTGCTGTAAGTTTTCCTTTACCTGTAGGTAATTCTGTTCTGTAACAAGACCATCTAAAATTCTACTCTTCAAGTCTGACTGATGCATACTGACAGTAGTAGCATACATGATATGCACTCTTCTACTAAGTGCATCGAAAACTTTATTCTCCTTTTCCTTGATATTCTTGATATCGAAGTCATATTCACTTAAAATTTCCATCCATGTTGTTTGCCTGGCATTCAAGGGCGACTGTTCAAAAAGATACTTCAGGCCAATGTGGTTTGTCCTTAATTCAAATTTCTTCCCCATGAGATAGTGCCTCCACATCCTCAAGGCATGAACAATGGCAGCAAGTTCCAAGTCATGTGTGGTGAAGTTCTTCTCATTTTCCTTAATCTTTTTGGACTCATATCCAATGACATGTCCATTTTGTGTGAGGAATCCCCCAAGTCCTTCCTTACATGCATCTGTACATACTACAAAACTTTCATTTGGGTCAACAATCTTTAACACAGGTGCACTAGTAAGTAATTCCTTCAACAAATTAAAATTATTTTCACACTTGAGTGTCCATTCAAATTTAGTTCCCTTCTTCTGCAAAGAAGTGATGGGATGAGCAATCTTAGAGAAACCTACTATGAACCTTTTGTAGTATCTAGCTAATAGCATAAAATATACGACGTTTGACACATTTTTGGGTGTTGGCCATCCTCTAATGGCTTCGATCTTCTTTGGATCTATTGTTATGCCCTGCTCTTCTTTTGATAAAAAGAACATTTACTCAACTTGGCATACAACTATTGTTCTCTCAGTACTTGCAATACCAATATTAAGTGATGTTCATTCTCCTCTTCAAACTTAGAATAGACAAGTGTGTCATTCGGGAATACTATGACAAACTTATCCAAATAATTTCTGAATATGCCATTCATTAAGCACATGAAGACAATTGGTGCATTGGTCAGTCCAAATGGCACTGCCACAAATTCATAATTCCCATACGTGGTCCTAAAGGATGTCTTAAGAATGTCTTCTTCCTTGATTCTTACCTGATGGTATCCTACTCTCAGGTCAATTTTTGAAAATATATTTTCTCCTCTTAGTTGATCAAAGAGGTCATCAATTCGGGGTAGAGGATACTTGTTATTTATAGTGTACTTGTTATTTATAGTGTACTTGTTTAGCTGTCGGAAGTCAATACACAACCTCAAGGTTCCATCCTTCTTTTTGGCAAAAATTACTGGTGCTCCCCAAGGTGAAACACTTGGATGTATGTACCCTTTCTTCAACAATTTCTCCAACTGCATTTGTAATTATTTTAAATCCAGTGTGCTCATTCTGTAAGGTGTTTTTGACACTGGGGCAACTCCTAACACTAAATCAGTTGAGAAATATATCTCCCTTCTTGGTGGCAATCCGGGTATTTCTTGGAATACATCTTAAAATTCCTATAGTACTGAGAAATATTTGAGGCTTGGCCCCTTTGTATTATCTAGCTCTTCCACATGATATGCATACAATTGACATCCTTTCTTAAAGCATCTTTTTAGTTGTAAGGATGAAATCTCCCTGGTAGAGATGGGTCTTGGAACTCCTTTCACAGTGCTCTGTTTTCCATTCCTATAAAGACATATAAATATCTTGTTATGACAATCTAGGACAACATGATGCTTGTCCGACCATTCCATTCCAATCAGAATATCATAAGACCCCAATGGTAGGATATTTAGATCAATACTAGTATTCACACCATTAAGACTTATGGAACGACTTCTCACCATATCATGGATTCTTCTTTTGGTTCCAGTGGCTAATTGAACCAAGCTTGCTTTTCCAAGTTTTCTTTTCTCCAAATGTAATCTATCCATTATATTAGGATCAATGTAGTAATGACATTCTCTTGAGTCAATCAAAATAGAAACGGGATGATTTATGATCTTACCTTCCACCTCGATCATATTGGACTAGTATTCTTCTTGTCGATCATCTAAATATGCATAGATTCTTCTTATATCTTCGACTGTTGTAGCCTCTTGGATGTTGTGCAAAATCTTCACTCTGTCTTTTTTGTGTTGGCAATCCTTGTACAAGTGATCTTTCTTGCATCCCCAACATTGTATTGGTGGTCTTCCCCTTTTTCCCAAGGAATCTTCCTTCTTGAAATATCCCTTAGCATATTGATCATGATGATTTCTATTAGGCTCATTCCTATTGAAGGAAGGTTTGAATCCTTTCTTCCTCTGATCAGACTTCGTATTTTTCTTGTCCTTCCAATATTTCTGTATGGATTCTCTCCCTTGGCCTTGCTCATACAGTTATTTAGCCTTCCTGATGGCCTCATTCAAGGTCCTGGGTTCATCATACTTGATCTTTTCCTTATAAAAGGCTGGCAATCCACTTAGAAATATCTGTATTTTCACTTTCTCATCACCAATGAACTTGACATATTTTAAAAATCCCAAGAACTTCTTCTCATACTCTGCCATAGTCATTCTTCCCAACCTAAGTTCAAAGAACTACTGCATTTTCTTGTCATAGAAATGCTCCAAGAGCTATTCCTTCTGGAAGTACTTCTTGAACTGTTTCCAAGTGATCCTACTTTCATTAACATGTTCCACTTGCTTCATTTAGTCCCACCACATTGCATCTTTCTCGTGTAAATGGTAGGTGGCAATCCTGGCTTCCAGGTTGGATGAATAGTTATGAAACTAAAAATATCTCCTGAGCCCAAGCAACCATGCTTCAACATCATCCTTGCTTTCTCTTTCACCATCGAAGCAAGGTGGATTGAGCTTCCTCAAATCTCCTTGCAAACTATCTACCTCTTGTTTCCTTCTCTATTGTCTAATAGGGGACACCTATGGACTACTTATGGGATCATCCCATGCATAAAAATCTCCTTCTGAGTAAGGAGGTGAGTGGTTTCCACGAGCTCTGCTAGCACTTATGGAATAATCAACTCTTCCACGATCATCCCTTCTTTCATGAAACTTGCCTCCTTCCTCTTGTATTGAGTTTGATCCCTTCCTCATTCGCCTCTGCAACTTATTTGAGCTCTCCAACACTTGAGAATTTATCTAAATTTTCTTTCTCATCAGTCTCTCGTTGTCTTCTTTGTAGCTCCGCACTTCGATCTTCAAGCTTCTTACCATTTCTATTAACGTTTCTTGCTCTCCTTTTCCCTTGTGTCCATTGGACTATATCTCTGCATTACCAACTCTGGTATTCTAGACCTCAACCTCCTTATCATGACTAGAGGCTCCCTCACCTTCTTCCATTTCCTCAATACACATCGTGAGTTGATGTGCTTAAGCCCCTTAGTTCTGCAAAATGTGCAGGCGACCATTTTGTTAGAATTAGGCATATGATAAACAAAATTTCCAAACCATGCTACATGTTTTTTTTTTTTTTGTTCATGGAGACCATATCCCCATTCTCCATAAATAACAGTGTCCTATTATCCTTGGATGACACAGAATTTCATCCTGCACAGATGCTTCCTTCAAACCACTTCTCAGGTGACCACGACTAGAAACCACGACTAAATCCTTACTTATCACTTTTCTGTCTCGAGGAAAACCAACTCAGACCTTATCCCTCCTTCCCTTAGCTATCAATCTACAGATGACCACGGCCATGACTCGACGCTTAGTTGAAAAAAACGCTTGTCTAGAGCTTCGAGACTTTTTAAACTTTCAGCCAGGACCGGATCAACAGTCCTCGTCCTCTTTCATAATAAACAATCGAGATCCACCTCAGGACTCCATGCTTCGGGAGTCTTAAATTTTCTCGCTTGCCTCCTCCCGAAACACTTTTACCTAGAGTTCATGATCTGCCGACGTGTGGCCAATCTGTCCCCATGTGTCCTCTTGGACTAGATGACTAAGATTCACTTTGGGTCTTCTACTGGAGTCCACAGATCTGCACCACATGTCATCCTTGATCTGACGGCGGAGGCTTACTTCGGGTATTCGAACTTCAAAAATCTCAGATTTCAAAAATTTTCTAGCCCCACTGGATTTTATTTGAAGCCCTGGATCTGGTGATGAGTGGCTCTCGGTAGATCAATGGATGAGATCCTTTTGGGTCTTCTTGTTTCATAAATCTGTGTTTTCAAAACTTGTCTGGCCCCATTGGCTTTTATTCGAAGCCTTGTATCTGGTGACATGTGGCTCTCGACAGATCAACGACTGGGATCCTTTTGGGTCTTCGCGTTTCAAAAATATCAGTTTTCAAAACTTGTCTGGCCCCACTGGTTTTATCTGAAGCCTTGGATCTAGTGATGTGTGGCTCTCATCAGATTGATGGCCAAGATCCTTTCAGGCCTTCGTAATTCATATAAATCAACTCTCATCCTTCGCTTTCTCCAGAAGTGCATGGAGTTTTACCATGTGTTCTCTTGGATCGGATGACTGAGACTCACTTCAGATCTCCAGGGTCTGGAAATCTCAATTCTCAACTTCTCCCACTCGCCTTTTCCCAAAGTTCTTTTACCTAGAGCACATGCTCGATTGACACATGTCCTCCTACAGATTGACAGTCCCCAACTACTTCTTCTCTTCATAGGTTTTTCACTCAAGTACTAGCATGTCACATCACTGCATACCTTTCAAATTGTTGGGGCACGCATCGACAGTTTGGAGTAACCCACGTTTTGCCCTGCAATTCTCTTGATGATGACACGTAACCCCTTGGTGAAAACGTGGTTTGGATTGCGGGACCACCTTGGGAAATTATCTTCCGTGCAACTTGGTTCCCCGTAATGCCTCATGTCCATTGATCTCACTCTCCAATGGGATCTGATGGCTGTGACCTTAGACCTCTTCCTTTTCATCAGACGACTCTTTTTCCCTATCCTTTGATCCAATGATCATGGATCTCTTCTGATCCTATAGTGGCGATCGGTCCTAGATTCGAAGGGGGACGGTCATGATCCTTCAAACCCCTTACCATGGGTCTCTCATGTTCTATGTCATGCGTAGATTCTACAATGCCATTCCTCTTGAGTTTTTATACTTCACGGTCAAAATTCGATCTCGACCCTGAGACTCTGACCAATAGACCCCACCCATATCAACCCGATGTTTCAACCAGAAGCTCTGATACCAAACTGTAACATACCTAGCCACCCACAGGCCGAGGTACACTACCTTCAAGCCCTCCCTTAGGCTTATTTCTCTTACCGATACCTTTTTCATTATTTAAGGATGCATAAAAGAAAATAATTTAATCGACATGCATAACAGTAATCAACAAGCATGCATAGTCTAAATATTCAGTTAAACGATAATTAAATATATAGCGGAAATAACATTCAAATACATGTAAATGATACCATAACAGAGAGCACTTATATTTATGAAAGATGACACCAATTGGCTACAGGCCAAGGATGTTCCACCCAACTGTAGACAATACTGTTCCAAATCTCAACAACAATGTCACCCCCCAGCCAGGGATATGAATCCACAAGGACAGTTCTAGAGTGTACTTGGGTTCCCAAACTAGTCAGCTCTCAAGCTCTCACAGGTTTCCCAACACCCACAACAATCCAAGTACCCAACTCTCTTCTACCCAGCCTATATCACCCAAGAGAATGGACCTCCACCCTTCTTCGCCACATAGTCCCTTAAGCAGTCCTTCTCCTTATTTTATAGGGCCTCCATCACAACTGGTCCAAAATCTCAATGCTAGAACTCTCAGGACTCACAGTTTTGAGAAAAATAGGGCATAGGCCAATGCACCTTATACGTGCAGGCCCCAAGTCATGGCTCGATTGCACCGATGACCATTAAAACTAACTATCCTGTGGCTAATTATTCAGCAGATCGGTTCCCTTTCCCAAGCCAAGGCATGTATGAGGATGGATCAGTGAATGGGTAAGTGCATGGATGGGAAAGAATAAGGGAATGCACATCGAATTATCAAACCAACCATCATTCGAACACCCCATTAGACCAGAGGCAGGTTTAAGTAACCTTGTGGGGAAATCAAGAACCTCTTGGCCTTCCCCAAGAAGCTCACGTAATCGATCCCCTCCCTTAGACAAAAGGGGTAATTAAAATAGGAATAAACACTTAGCCCCTTGAGCCTCCTCTCTTGTGGAATCATAGCCCCCTATAATTCTAGTCCTTGTCTGTCTAGCATCCAATGATATATTTATTATTAATAATGATAAACAAAAAATTACATTTCTTGGGCATACTAGCCCTTTAATAATTGTTTGGTCACTCAGGCCCCTCATCATTGTAACAATACATTATTTAAAATGGAGGTTCAAAACCTGGGTGTTACACTTCTAGTCCCTTTTCTTATGGTATGCCCAACTTCACTTCACAGTTTGCGAAATCCATCCCAGTTGTTGGCCCTAATGATAGCATTGGGATTGGGGGAAGTACACCTCCCTACACTCCTTTTTCGTTTGGTGGATCTCAAATCCCTCAAATGACTCCTAATATGGGAGGTGTTCCTGCTTTTAACCCCGGTTCCAATCCTCCTACTTATAGGTGGAGAAACCAACCTGGCGGACAAGCTTCGGCTCAAGTTCCGTCCTAAAAACCTACCTCCTCGGCATAGATTCTGACCAATACTTTTGGCATGATGAATCCACCTCTATCCTCCGGATTCCAACTTGAAGGAGGTCAGTTTCATACTTTGGGCAACCCCCAACCCGAATCCAATCCGGCTGGGGGAAATTTCTATAACCCTCAACAGAACATTCCTTCTAGACTGATGCCCAACCAACCTTATCTGAATCAACCTAGAGGAGGGCCTTATAATTATGGACAGGGCCATGGTGTTTACTAGAACCGCGGATGGCCTGCAAATCCGCAAGCACAATATTTCCTGGGAGGTTGGGGCTAAATGTCGCAACCTTGTCTCCCTTTTCTGGCCATGCTTAATCTCCCAGATTTGTCTAAGTTAATGAATGAACCTATGAGTCACGATCCTACATGGACCCCCATCCCCACCAAACTTCCTTCATACATCCTGAAGTTCGAGGGTAAGAATGGAGAGGATCCTAGTGATCACATCACTACCTTTCACCTTTGGTTCTCATCAAATTCCCTTAATGAAAATTCTATTCGATTGAGATTATTTCAACGCACACTTATCGAAGTTGCAGTGAAATGGTATATTGAGATACCTAGGGGGTCATATGGGACTTTTAGTTAGTTGGTGATGGTCTTTCTTAACCACTTCCAGTTGCCCATTCGTTATGATGTTGGCCTAGAATTGTTGTCAACTTTATGCTAGGATACCGCCACTCATATCTCGGACCATATCCAGGAGTGGCATAGCATAAGAGGTTGATTAAGACACCTATACCCCCAGACTTTCTTTTAGAATGGTTTATTAAGTCTTTGCACTCTCCTATATCGAAGGACATTTCTACTTCTAGGGCTACCACTGAGGAAGAAACAATATTTAGAGCCCAATAGTTAGATTTGATATATGCTCAGTCTGAGATGTTATACCATCTTCTTCCTGACACACCGTAGTCAACTTACGACCCTAGGAAAAATTTCAGACCTCATGCCAATGGCATTGTAGGTGCCTCCAGTGTAAAGTCCATAGACTCAGTGACAAACCATTTGAAAGAGTTTTCTTTAATCCATTTTGCAAGAGGGTCAGCTTCGTCTGTGTCTTCCAACCCCACTCAGTCAACAGATGTATACTCCGTGCAATCATCGTCTAACCCAAATGGTAACCAACAACCAGGAGGGAATAAAAAGAAAGGATGTAATAACTGTAAGGGTGGGAAAAATGGTAATAAACCCAAGGACAATAATAATAATGAGAAGATGGGTAGTAATGTTGGAGAGGGAAAATGAGAAAGACGTAAGGTGAAGTTTCCCTATAAGATATGCACATATGATCACCTTACACATTTATGCCCCAAACTTGCAGAAGTTGCGAGGTTATTAACTCAATCGCCCGTCGTGTTGATGAATCCATTCCCACATAATCAACACCTAGCCTTGAGCTGCTCAAATGCTGGAAATGCGGCTGGTGGGGGTCAAAACGAGGAGTTGCAAGATGGCGACCGTTTATGTATCAATATGGTCGATGCGAAATTTAATGTGGCCACTTGATCTCGAGATTATAGCTCTAAACAAGCTATTCCTGGTTTAGAATCTCCTCCTCCTCCTCCATAGATGAATTTAAAAATTGAGAAACTAGAACCACCGCCTCATATTTCGAAAGGAGTACTCAAGCGCTCTACCCATAATCCAAATGCTAGAGCTGCCCATAATTACTCTATTGTTGAGGACCTGGGTCAAACCCCTTGTGCGATGCCAACTTTCGAGGTACTCTAGATGTGTGCTTCACAGAGGAATTTCTTACTCTATGCTTTAGGAGTTATAGAACCCAGTGGCTCAAATGTTGTCAAGTTTGACGTCACATATGTTAAGCCTCACTTGCCTTACCATGTGGCTTTCCAAATCCATGTGGAGTACTCAAATTATACCATCAAACACGTGGTTGTTGATGAAGGCACTGCTACGTGTGTGATTTCCATGGTTTATTGGAAAGCTCTCAGTTCTCTGACTCTTTCCAAGTCATCGAACATGTTGACTGATTTTGACGATCATTCCTTCTGCCCTCATGGTATTCTCCCTACCTTTTAGGTCCAGTTAGGTGGGAATACAATAGAGGTGGAGGTAGAGGTAGTTGATGCACCTCTTGATTATAACCTGTTACTAGGTCACAATTGGACTTATGCTATGATCTTCGTCCTGTCACTCGTCTTCCATACTCTTTTTTTTCCTCATGAAGGGAAGATCGTGATGATCGATTAGTTATCCTTTGTGTACACTAGTCTTAATACATCTATTGGACCATCAATCCCTATGATTGATAGCTCTTAGCTGACAAATGAGAACATCAGTTTCAAGATGTATTCTTCCCTTATGGGTACTTTCGACTTCATGGCACCGAGTCATCATGTTTATGCCATGGCCGGTAGGCCTGTTTGGAGGTCCATTCCTTTCCACACTTCTTATTTTAGTGATCCTTGGACCCTACCTTACTCGACTGCTTCTTGTGAGGGTCAACCACATACCAACCTCTATTAGTCATGTTGGAGATGGTTCGACAAATTATTCTAGTCATGTTGAACACTAGCAACCAGCCACTGCAAGTCATGCTGGGGGCACAAGTCTAGTCATCACTAGTCACACTGCACATAAATCACCAACCTCTGCTAGTCATGTTTGGGATTCATCACCAACCTCTACCAGTCATGTTGGGGATTTTCCACCAGCCACTACAATTCATGCTGGGGGCATTCATACGATTGAGAAGCCTAGACATGTAAGACATAAGACCAAGTTCCTTTGTAGGATTTACAAAGGATATCACCTTACTCGTTTGTGCCCTGCTACTGTTGTCGTACAAGAAGTGTTGTCCTTTCCTGGAGTCTCTTCGGGTTCTGAGTCATCTTTGGTTTCCCAACCTTATTTGGTTGATACAACGGTCATGCCGATGCAATCTTTGGCTGACACCCCTCTTCCTTTAGGGGTTGATGCATCTCTTGACCTTGTTGTCTCTCATCTTGTTCAACCAACGGTCTTGTCGATGCAATATTCGACCAACACCACTCCTATTTTTGGGAGTGATGCATCTCTGGACCTTGTTGTCTCGCATCCTATTCAACCAATGATTGAAGAAGTGGTCATGCCGATGAAATCTTTGACCGATCCCACTATTATTTTAGAGAGTGACAAGGCTAAGGAAGTGACATTGCAGATGCAATCTTTGGTCAATCCCACTCTTCTTTTGGAGGGTGATGCATCCTTCGACCATGTCCTTAGCTTTTCTATTTTTGTACTTTATTCACTAAGGAGAATTCCACTCTCTTTGAGTATGCTCCCTCCAAGTCCTAGGGTGGTTTCCTTTGATTGGAATGATCCTTTAGAAGCCTCAACCTCCTTCTTCTACACCCTTCCAGATAAGGGGTATTCTTCGATATATTTTAGATAAGGTAACCTCTGCAAGTATTTTATCCTCCTCGACTTGGAAATATTTGGGTTTTCCCAAGATTGTGTCAGCTCTTGGTAAGTTGCTGACCTTTCACAGAAATATCACATGGGAGCCTTGGCCTCCCCTATTATATGTTTCTTAGAACAACATCCACGAGTCGAATTTAAGCTCTTTTCCGAATCGTCTAAAAAAAAAAATATGGCCGAGTGATTTTTCCCTTTCACACTCATTAAATTTTACTTGAAAGGTCATGAGTCTTAGTTAATATCTTTTCTGATTCGTTATCAAAAAGTGAAAAGATTGCTGAGTGATTTGTCCCTTTCAGACTCGTTAAATTTTACTTGAAAGGTCATGATTCTTAGTTAATCTCTTTTCTAACTTGTTATCAAAAAGAGAAAATATTTCCGAGTGATTTGTCCCTTTCACACTCATTAAATTGGACTTTAAAGGTCGTGAGTCTTAGTTAATATTTTTTCCGACTCGTTATCAAAAAAAGAAAAGATTGCTGAGTGAACTTGTCTCTTTCACACTTGTAAATTGGTTTTGAAAATACGTCTATTTGGCACAAGTTTATCCCTTTTTCACACCAAGTAGACTAAAAGACATAAAAAAGGACAATTTTTGGCATTAAGTTGTGATGACATCTCATGCCCTTGCTTGTAGTATTGAGCCTATAGTCGGTTCTCGCTTTGCATTATAAACTGTTTTCCTCAACAGTTTTGCATCCTCAACCAAGCAGAGCCTTATTTATATCCTTCATAATTTGACACCCTATAACGAGGATGGAACATTCCCCTGAGTGTCCATCTCCCACATGCACTTCCCTACATTGAGCATAGGTATGTTCCACTGCTAGAACTATTTTTTCTTACTTGCGACACTTATTTCCTCCTCTGTATGATAACATTCATTTGTCTATGAAAAAACAAAAAAAGACGGGTGGGAAGGGGGTATTATCTTGTATTGGCAGCAATCATGTCACCTTTGAACAAAGCACAAAGTTATTGAGTCCATTCATCATCACAATTTTTGGATTAGTACGGCCTTAGGAAGCTGAGCACATTACATAGTCTTCTCTACTGATTGGTTACTCTTCTAGTCTCTACAAAGAATTTCATTGATGCCTCCTGCATCTCATGGTTTCATCATTAGGTCTATGCTGTCAGAGTCCTCCACATGTCTCATGCTCTTGTTCAAAGCAAGTCTATTAACCTGTGTCCTCCACTCCTCAAAAATCTTGACTTTGCATGTCGGCCATACCCTCAGTTTGTCTCAGAATCACATGATATTGTAGTCCTATCATGCACCCTGGCCCTACTTTCATCATTGGTAGGTAACCTTGAACCCAAAAATTGACATTTCATCATTGGTCATTGACTGGGTGGTTTCCCTTGTGTTTGATGACAAGACATCTATTCACACATTGGTATTTGTGCAGTGTCTTGGATTCCATTATCTTTATTGGTGGTTTCCTTGCCTTTGTCAGCAGTTTTCATCATTGGATGTTATTCAGAGGGTATTTTTCGTGTACCTCTTTCACTTGGCACACACAGAAGACGCATAGGTTCATTGGTTTGTGAACATGTTCTTCATTCGATTTCCACCAAATCATGAAGCTCCTTCTTTGTACCTCATGCTGATTGATGAGAGATTCCTTAATGATCTCCTTTAAGTGGGTCTCTTTCCATCGAATTCAACCCATTTATTCTGGAAATAAGACCTAGAGTCTTATGAGTACCTTGAGGCTTGCAGTCATCAGTGGAAGGATCTCTCGCCATCGACAGTTGAGAATACATCAATCTCTCCTGATCGATGGATTATTCAGGTGTTCGACACCGACTCCTTTATTCACACTTGTAAGAATGTACTCGATGCCTTGATACCTAATTTCATTATCAGTAGGTTGTCTTTCATTTGTTAACGGTATACATCAATGACCGGTAATCAAACGATGTCTCATTGTGTTCGACCTCAACTCCTTTATTCACATGATGTAGACTTGCACCTTTGGCGGATTGTGTAGAAGAATTGAAGACATCACTATGTGGCCACAACTTTCCTGAGCTGTTTCTTCCTTTTCATTGGACCAATACCTATATGACTTGAGTGATCATGGGAGATCACATTGTACTCCATGGTATACAGATATCTTCAGATTGGTTTTTGAGACTAGTTCTACTGGGCCTTGTTCATGACTATGATAGCTATTGGCATGTAACCACATTTGTATTTTCCTATCCATGGCCACAGACACTTGTTTGGTATATTTTCACATGGATCTGTAGTGTTATTTTTGGCAACCATGTATGCAAAGTCAGTGAAAAATGTAATGAGCAACTGAGTTCATCTAGCTGGTTCTCTACCACTCCACTTCTGGGTTATTTATAATGTATTTCAACCATTGTAGATGCTCCTCTGACCTCACAAATTAGGGGGAATATTTTAGAGAAACATTTTCCTCACCCTATGCAATCTTGCAGAGAGGGCCTTATTCCATTTCCCTATGTAGACTTGTCTACCCTGTTACTAAAAGCCAGAGACAAAAATACAAATTTTTCCACTTGTACACATCTTGCACACTAGACAAGAAGCGTATACACATGCTACTCCACTACAGCCTGTGTACATTGAGATTTGTGACAGCAAATGAAAATTAAATGTCGAGTTTCCATGTCATGACAAGAGATCTTTGATCCTTGTCCTTCCATATACTGGAAACATTCCGACTCGGACCTCCAGTTTCATTTTGAAGGCTATAAAGAGGCCAATCTCGAGCTATGGAAAAGGAGAAAAAATTAAACTTGGAGAGCAAAGTTAATATGGAGAAATTATTTACTTCATATTGACTCTGCATCCCTTTGTCTTTTAAGTGTGAACACAGTGTTCAGCCCCCAAGCTCTTCCCTTATTGATGGAGAACCTCATTGTCTCTCTTCTATGAGCTTGCCTTTGGTGGAGGATTGAAGTGGCGGTGGCCCAACTTGAAGGAACTTAGTTTCTCGATTCTAAATCGTGCCGACACAGAAGTTTGTAATATTTTCACTTCTGCTGATCATTTATTAATAGAAATACTCTCTTCTCGTCCAATTGATGTCTTGCAAATATATGAGTTATTATCCATGGGCGTATTTGTTATGTATATTGATGGATTATGCTATCTAATGTGATAACCTTTTATATTGTCACCATAGGCTTTCTTTGCTTGTTTGTTGAGAACTTGTTGTAGGTATATAGATTTGAGTCAAAGTGCTCAACGATGGACAACATCGAACATCTGGACAAGGTAGGCCTTTTTCTTATCTCTCTTGCACATTTGTTTATATATCATGTTGTTGGGATAGAGTTTATTTCTACAGTCATTTTCGTCTGTTGTGGTTCACCCTAGCCATAGAGAGATTTTCCTCGTAACATTTCCAAATGGCTATTTTACAGCCCAAAATTGACAAACCTGAGAAAGATTTGAGGCCCCAAGACTATGAAACAAAGAATATAACAATGGATTTAGATCCATTAAATCCATAAGATAAGATCCAATGGAAAAATAAAATAGAATATATGGTGGAAAACGATCTGATACAAGCAAATTTAAATGTTAGAATATTAAAGTTTCAAATAAATAGATTGATAAATTGGTTAAAAGTTGAAAGAGCTACCAATAGAGCTAGGATGACTACAATCAACAATTTGGAGAAAAATTTAATTGATCTGGGACATGGATCAGAAGATAAATAATCTATTCTTTCTTTGCTGAAGGAAAAAGAGAAAGAAATTCAAATATTAAGGAAAAAACTAAACATGCTTGTTACAAAGCATGTTAGGACAAGTGAATTGATGGAAATAGAAAAGGAAAAAGATCAACTCCATCAATAATTGAGAACTCTATGAGATCAAAACAATCACTTGGAAAGAAAAATAGAGACATCGAATAAAGAAATTGAGGCAACCTTAGCAGAAAGTATTCAAAGGATAAGAATTCATGACATAGAGGTTTTCCTAGAAGGTTTTGAAGAAAAAGAGGTTGCAAATCTTGAGGGGAAAGTTGCAACATTACAAAAGGAGTTAAGGCAAGAAAATTTTTTGATCTGAGAAAAGGATTCATAATTGATAGAACTACAGGAAAAGGTTAATAGTAGAAATTCCTTAATAGAACAAAATTATGTTTCCATAGCTGAAAAAAGACAAAATCGAATCTCAAGATAGTGTTCATATTGCATAATTTGAATATTTCAAGAAGAAATATGATCAAAACATTGCTGCAAGGAGATATATAATAGGGGGAAAACATTGTATCTGGGATTAGATTAAAAAATTTATGCAACAAATGAAGACTCATTTTAGTGTATTATCATATACTGAAGAATTAGAGAGAAGTACCAGAATGCAAATCAACAAACATGGGAGCAATCGGGAGACAAATTCCAAATTTTAAATGATGTAATAAAGTTTGTCATCAATAAAACAAAGGATGACTTAAAATTGTTAGACATCAAGGAAAGAACAACTTTCATCATGACATTTGGTGGAATGAATGTCAAACACAAATTAATATTGTATGCTAAAAAAAAGGCTAAATAGTCCAAGACTTTGTAAATGAATTCAATAATAGATTCTTAGAAGCATCTACACTAGGACATCCAATTCCATGGACCAATCATGGATTGATTTTTTTTGGAGAGATTTATGAAGGAGCTCTAGAAAAGGAAATGAAAAACTATCAACAATTTAAATATGTAAAGGGTCCGATCAGAGGGTTGGTTATTTATGAAACAATTTTTAGAGATTTATTATTATTACGTACTCTCATGAATATCTAGAAAATTTTTCCTTTTGATAGTTATGATATTTTTACAGAGTTGGACATTGCTACAAGGAATATGATTTCATGAAAAATCCCCGAGGGAGCTGAGTGGAAACAAATTGCGAAGATGAAGAACAAAACCCCTTTACTAGTGTCATCTTCAACTATAGTCCAGGTTTCTTCCCCAACTCAGATGATGATGTCATCTCTAGCCTCCACATAAACCCCTATCTCCATGTTACTAACACCTCCTATGACAACATCAACACAAAGAATGACAAAACGTGGGACAGATAGAAAAAATAAGAAAAGAAACACATAACACATCTCCTCAAAACTGTTATAACAATTGTCCTAAGAAAGAAGGAATCCATTATGAAGATCACTTCTATTTTGGGAAATTGTTACACATTAAAAGAAAACGATTGAAGCAAAAAGATAAAAGGTGGAATCAAAGAAGAAGGAAGGGTCATTGTCAGATTGAACATATGAACTTGCTTCAACAATATTATTCATCACATTCCTTTATTTGTCTACGCAATTTATAGGTTTTTTATTTTCACAGAGGATTAATCCCCTATTTGATCAACAATGTTGTTTTGTTTTTATTTCAAGAGATTTTTAAGAATTTGATATGGATTTGTGGGATTTACTCTTAGAAAGTCTATGTCATCATCAATTTATAATTCAAGCAGTGAAAGTCTATGAACCAAATCACTTGTTGATTTTTATGAGTTTTCATGGTTGATATTCTATATAACGTTCTCAATTTACTTTATTTCATGTCTTTGTTTTACAACATTCACTACTTTATTATTATAAATATGAAATCATTTTGAATGTTACGTTGGGAATTTCTATTTTAATTTTGAGGAACCAATTATGTTGATTTTTGCAGCATCAAACATGTAGTACTTCCACATAGGTCTAAGTGTCTATACGTGTAGAAGTTTTCCAAAGCCTTCAACCTTAGTAATTTACTCTAATTAAATAAATTATTAAAGTAAAGTGCTTTTATTAATTAAAGTGAGTTTAATTTAATGAAATGTTAAAGTTATTAGAATTAGTGAATTAAATGAATCTTAGCCATTGATCTCAAGTGAGGTGAGATTTAATCTCAATCATTAATCACTTTGGATATTAGGTTTATGTTTGATTCGGTCATAACTCAAGATTATAAAAGCAAGGCTAGGTGAAGGGGAAAGATACACAAGAATACATAGGAGCAAAGAAGGACTTTTTCTTATGTGCTTGAGTCATCCACTTAAGAGAAAATAAGGACTTTTGCTCAAGTTCTTGAGTCATGAAGGATTGTGACTTAAGGGGATCTCAGATAGGTGAAGAAATAATTTCATATAGAAATCAAGTCCGAAGGAGGAAAGTGCATGTAGTGCAACAAGGAGAAGAAAACCCAACATCTAGAAATCAAAGGATAAATTTATGGGGAGCATATCTAAGGTACCAATGGATAGATATAGTGCAGATATGAGGTACCAACAGATAGATCTAGTATATCTAAGGTACCAACAGATAGATCTAGTATATCTGAGGTACCAACAGGAATATATAGCAGATCTGAGGTACCAATGGGCAGATCTAGTGTAGATTTGAGGTATCATCAGATAGATCTAGCAGATTTGAGGTACCAACAGAAATATCTAGCATATTTGAGGTACCAATGGATAGATCTAGTGCATATTTGAAGTATCAACAAGAAAATATAGCATATATGAGGTACCAACAGGTAGATCTTGCAGATATGGGGACCAACAAGAAGATATAGTGCAGATCTGAGTGTCTAGCAGGAAGATCTAGGCATATGTTTTCTTTAGGTCCAAAGTTGTTAGGTTCGTTGTAATTTGTATTTTTCCTCAGTGGTCCATTTTCCTAGTAAGGGAGCCCTTGTAAGATTGGGGTCATTATTAATGAAAATTTGATTTGAAGGAAGAATTTTTGTGTGCATGTGTGAAGTTTGGTTTCCATATTTTTCTTCCGTTGTTTTATTTCCATCTAGTATAGTTTATTTTGTGTGTTGTAATTTGATTATAAGCACGGAAATGAACAAGGTAATAATTTATCTAGGTTTTGGGAATTCAGATTTCAACATGGTTTCAGAGCGTATTGAAAGCTAACATGGTATCGAAGCTTACACTATGAGAGGGAGACAAATTTAGATACATAACAATTTATGACAACGAATCTATTAGATTTGATTTGCAGTAGTGGATGTTTAAATGACCAAACACAGATCCACTATAGTTTGCAAAAAATCTGTCAGATCTGCAAGGAGATCTTTGTAGATCTATAAATCAACAGTGAAATTTAGTGAGTGTTTTAAACATGAAGGAGTGTGACTCAAGAGGATCTCAACAAGGGAGAATAAAGACTTTCATCTAGATATCAACTCAAGGGATAACATATCTATTAGAGTCAATGAATCATAGAGAGAGAAAAGAAAGAATTTTTCTCAAAAAGATATCAATAGGGGCAAAGAAGGAATTTCACCTAGATATCATTTTAGTCCAACGAAGAAGAGAATCGAGGTGGGAAGAAACAAATAGATACAGTTACAAGGATAGATCTAGGAATATTTGAGTAGCAGATATGAGTCACAGGAGCCCCAATATAAGGTTGTACGACAAGAGTATAGGCGTTGGGATGCAGGTGTTGGCTGCATTTTTTTCTTTTCTCAGTTGGAAGAGAATATGATAAAGGACGAGGAGCATGAATCTTTGAAGGGAGAACAATGTTCAGAGGCTTCCAGTTCAGGGAGTCAAACTTTAGGTGTGGAGGGTGAGTTATCCCCTTCCAACTTTGTTAGGAGATCCAAATGGTTCATGCAGACATTGAGGGATTCTTAGGAGCATGTTGAGGACCTATTGTAGAAGACAACAACCTCCCAAATATTGTATTATAAATAAATTTGGGACCCTCTTTTTCATTTTTTCATTTTTATTTTTATTTTACTCAAACAATATTTCCAGTTTTGTCAATTTTGGTCATACTCTTAACTTTTGTGAGTTTCATTGAATCATTAATGATATTTTTTGTTTTGGACGTTTTTCATTACATAAAGGTTTTGATTAAAATTTTGGCTTTCAAATGTTTTTATTTCACATATTCCTTACGATTTCTTCTCATTTATATACATTTCAAAGAGCTACAATATTTGACAAGCTACAATTTTTTATCTATTGTCAATTTTAAAACCAATGCTCTAAACAATGATTGATCATAATCTATGAAATCCTACTTAGCCTGTCATAACTTTGATATCCCCGCTCTATAAATAGCTATTTAATATCTTGTTGTGGAATGTTAGGCTCGATCTAATCATCATAAATTAAAATCAAGTTAATGGAACATTAGATCAAGGTCCTTTCAAACTGTATACAAACAATACTCCTTTCCCGAAGTGCAATGCTTCGATTCCACGTATAGCTTTGAACTGCATCACCATATTCATGAATTATTACATATGGTGTTTCTTTCTCAGAATAAGTTTTTTGTTTCAAGTATTGAAGCTCTATGTTCATTTACTTACAAGTGAGAGTTTGTTAGTTTTTGTTTGTGAGGGTTTTCCAAACTATAGCTTGTCAAGATGTGAATGATTTCCAGAGTAGAACCTGGTGTCAAGCTTACTAAGCTCAGGAATATAATTTTCCATTTTTTGAAAGGGTTGGTTGGTTAAAATTTCTATGCATGTTTAATGGTTACAATGCGCAGGTCACCAAATCTTTTGCATGAACTTTCAATGGTGAACGTGCTAAAATTGGGGATATAGAATTAAAACTAGATGAAGAAGTAATAACTAGAGTGAATAATTTGCCATTAAAAGGTGAATTTTCTTCTAAAAACAAAAGGGTGAAGGAGATTCCTTGGTCTGAAATCTTGGTTTCTCCCAAATGAAAATACGATTACAAAGATATGCCCATACCCTCAATTACAGAAAAATGACATTTTATGTTAGTAGTTATTAAGAGATTTATCACTTGTGAGGGCGGATATAGCCTTTTCTTTATTTATCACTTTCGGATTTTAATGGTATTCATGGATTAGGAATTGAACATGCCAGCATTCTTGATTAAAATCATGTCTAAAATGGAAAATTTATATCAGAGAAAGAATCTCATTTCAGAAAGAAATGTCTTTCATCACGGTTTAGTGAAAATTATGATTGAATTTCAATTAAAATAGAATGGTGATTCTTGAGAAACGTTTGTGAAAAGAAATCACTTTCAGGTAAATTATGAAGCAGGTTTACAGTCTCACTTTTCTGAAGATGAAACCCCAAATCCTATAGAAGATATCGTTATGCCTTACCCTCACATTTCTCCTCAACAAAACACCACGAGGGTTACTTGCAGTCAAACTGTCAAGTTTAGATTTAGTCCATAATCATTTGTTTTAATTGAAGCACCTCAGGTTTCTTCTGCAGCTTCCAAGCAAACCGTAGTGTCCTCTCTTGCATATAAATGTGACACACCTGTGACCACAAAGAATGGTGATTCCATTAGTCTAGTTGATTTTATGAACAAAAGACAAGGAAGGAAAATATAAAGAATGTTCAGAAACAAGTCTAAGAAAACTTAGAAATTTAGTTCTCCTATCCAAGTTGAGGATGGAGAATTGATTACAAATCAGGAAGTTTCTTTGCCATAACACATTTCTTTGCAGGAACCAATTGAAAACCTTGCTAAAGAAAAAGAAAATGAAAGAATTGAAACCGGTCCCAATATGGAGGTTTCCTTCTGGAAGGAAAAATATTATACAATGGATGCTGATATAATTGATTTTGAATTAGAAAATCAACTTATTAAATACAAAAATAAATCTTTGATTGATAGCCAAAGAAGTTAGGTTCCAGCTTCTAAACAAGATAAAAAGAAAGAAGTAGTTAACATTAACTCACCAGAAGTTAATATTTTTGTTAATTCAGAATTCAAGACCATTCCCAGTAACACTTTGTGATAAAAAAATTTTAGTTATTGGTATGAGTTTAGCATTTTTTTTTGTATTGGCGAAAACAATAACTCATGTTTCTCGTACTCACGTGACATAGGGTCGATTCCCATCTGCTACCTCTATAATCTCCAGGCGCGTCCACACAACCCACAAACACGGGTCATGAGTAAATCAGGGCGAGAATCGAACTTGAGACCTCCTTTTTACATATTTCCTTCCATTTACATGGCACTAGCCAATTGGTCTACACCCCTGCAGGCGAGTTTAGCAGTTTTTTTAGTTTAGTTTGCATTTTTATTAATTTTAGTTAATAAAAGAGTAACTACAAAATTTCAATTTCTGTAGCAACTCTAATTTTTATTTATTTTTATGTTTTATTAATTTATGTTTTTATTTTCTTTTGTTTTACAGGTGTAAAAAGAATGTCCTCGAAAATACGAGAAATGAGAAAATTAGTTTCCAGGAAAATTTTTAAAATTGAACAGTTAATAGTTTTTATTTTCATGTACTTAGTTAATTTAGTTTGTGGAATTAAACAATTTTATTATTTTCCCATTCTAAATGGATAATTGTTTATGGTTATGGAAGTTAATTTCCGTTTTTGAATTCCTTCAATATAAAACAGTGAAGGAAAAACAATTG
>JASDQU010737132.1:82779-97129 GCA_032191745.1 Picea mariana | reverse complement strand
AACAGATGGTGACTAGTCTTCCTCTTGTTTCATGCATAGATGGTGTTTGTGCCGGTTGTGTTCTAGGAAAAAATCATTGGGACAATTTTGACAAATGTGCATCTTGGCATGCCTCGAACCCTTTGCAGCTTGTTCACAGTGTTTTTTGTGGTCCACTTTCTTCTCCTTATTTTTCTGGGTGCAAGTATTTATTAAATTTCATTGATGACTTTTATAGACACACTTGGGTTTACTTCTTAAAACTTAAGAGATAATTTTTTGACAAACTTTTGGCCTACAAGGCCCTTGTAGAAAAACAATTTGGACATCAAATTCAAAGGTTAAGAACAGATAATGGAGACAAATATGTGAACAATAATTTAACAAGTTACTACACTACACAGGGCATCCAAATGTAACACACTGTTCCATATACACCATAACAAAATGGTGTTACTAAGAGAAAGAACCACACATTAAAAGAAATGGCTAATTGTATGATCCAAAATAAGGGATTAAGTCTAAAGTATTGGGTGGAAGCAATCAAATGTGAAAATTACATAGTAAATCGCACTACCACAAAGGATCTTAAAAATATAACATTAGAAGAAGATTGGACTAAAATGAAACCAAATGTAAGTCACTTCCGTGTATTTGGTTGTATAGCATGGGCTCACATTCCTGATGAGAAAAGGAAAGCATTGCGGCCTAAAAGTGAGAAGTTTATATTTGTTGGTTATTCTGAAGATGTCAAAGGTTACAGACTTCTTCAACCACACTGTAATGAAATTATTATTAGAAGAGATGTTAAATTTGATGAAAATATCTTGTCCTGTGAGCCTGATTTGACATTTGTGCCTTCTTTGGCCCGCGAGCCTAATTCGACGGTTGTGCCTTCTTTAGCCTACAAGCCATATTCGATGTTTGTGCCTTCTTCTGTTCTGGTTTCTTCTTCAGATGATGACAATGAGGATGAAAATCCACCTCCTCCTGCTCACCTTCCTCCAGATGAGTCCTTTGAACCTGAACCAACACCAACTCCACAGCTTCCTAGATGGGTCTGTTCAACATGAGAACTAGATGGTGATCTTGTGAGTGATCCTTTAGATCAGTGTCAGACATGTTCACAGTTCCAACGAGCCTCCTCTATTTTGGCTCAAGTTTCAGAAACTGATGATCCAGAGACATTTGCAGAAGCTTCAGGTCATACGGATTGGGATATAACAATGAATGAAGAGTATCGTTCTTTAATGACAAACAATACTTGGGATCTTGTACCTCTTCCAAAAGGAAGAAAACTTGTCAAATGTAAATGGGTCTACAAAACTAAGTATGCATAAGATGGAAGTGTTGAAATACATAAGGATTAGTAAGTTGCCAAAGGATTTTCCCAAGTTGAAGGAATTGACTATAATGAAACCTTTGCCCCTGTAGCCAAAATGAATTCCATCCACCTTGTTCTTGCCCTTGTTGCCTCACATAAATGGGAGGTCCATCAGATGGATGTAAATCTACCTTCTTGAACGAATATTTGCAAGAAAAAATATACATGGAACAAACTCCTGGCTATGTCCAGAATGACTCTAGCCTTGTTTGTCTCCTTAAGAAATATTTTTATGGTCTCAAGCAAGCTCCCTGAGCTTGGTATTCCAAAATGGGCAGCTTTCTTATTCCCACTGGATTCTCTAGATGCCATTATGATCCTAATGTCTATACCAAGAAAGTAGAAATCCATCTCATAATCCTTGTCCTTTATGTTGATGACCTTATCCTTAATGGTAGTGACTCAAAAATTTTAAACCATGTGAAAACCATCCTTAAGAAGAAATTTGAAATGACAGACTTAGGCTTTTTGCACTATTTCCTTGGCCTCCAAGTTTTGAAAACCAATGAAGAAATTTTTCTTTACCAATCTAAGTATTCTTGTGATCTTCTACGTTGCTTTCACATGGATGATTGTAAACCAGCCCCTTCTCCCTTCCAATCTGGAGTCAAGCTTACTTCCACCTGTACTTCTCCTAAAGTTGATGCCACCCTGTACAGTCAGTTAGTTGGTAGCCCTTATACTTGAGTCATACCCATCCTGATATTTCCATTGATGTTGGTCTTGCTTCTCGGTATATGAAAACACCCCATGAAAGCCATTGGAAAGAAGATAAAAGGATATTTTTCTATGTCCGTGGTACAGTTCAATTCGGGATACATGGCAATTTAGGGGGGACTCCTTTATTGGTTAGTTTCACTGATTCAGAATGGGCTGGCGACCCTGATGATTGAAAGTCTACTGCAGGTTATGTTTTCATCCTTAGTTAAGGACCTGTCACTTGGGCCTGTAAGAAACAACAGGCTATTGCACTTTATTCATCAGAAGCAGAGTATCGAGCAGTGGTAAATGCAAGTCAGGAAGCCTTGTGGCTTCGACATATCCTTTTAGAGTTTGGATTCCAGCAGCAACATCCGACCATCCTTTGGTGTGATAATTAGAGTTCCATCAAGCTCGCCAAAGACCCAGTTCAACATCAGCATAGCAAACACATCGAGATACACATGCACTTCATCAGAATGCTCATTCATGATCAAGTTATTGAAGTGATATTTTTCCCTATAGAAGATCAAGTTGCAGACATTTTTAGAAAGTCTCTTACAGAAGCGAAATTTTCCAAAATTTGATCTATGTTAGGAGTTCAGGAAGTTGTAATTAAGGGGGGATAGGCTCTAATGCCTCATTCCTTATCCTATTGTGTCACTATTGTAAATCCTTCAATCATATCCCAAGTTTTTCTTAAGGGGGGATGTTAGGATATTTAGACACTTAGGAGTTAGTTAAGATCTACTTGGTATAATGTGTCGTTAGGTAAAAGTGTGTTTCCTAGTGTGTTTCTTTAGTATGCATTAGTAGTTATGAAATCCGACGGTCACGATATGTTCCTGACATAGAATGATCCAACGGTTCATAATCTCCTCGATCTTAACGAACATTGATCCATGGCTTAACACCTGATTGGTCCATGATCTCTATTTAAGGAGCATGGAGGGTCATTTGCCGATGATCGATTGTGAGAAACTCTCTTGTAAAATCTCTCTGTAATCTTTTTATTTTGCATTAATAAACTGCTCCAAGTGGCCGCATTGGCTGGGGCCGTGGATTTTTCCCCGTAGGTGTTTTACCATGTGAAAACATTGGTGTGTTCATATTTGATCTAGTTATGTGAATGGTTACTAAAGGTGTTCATCCTCTGTTGGAAGACCTATGTTGTCGAACATTGTTTTGATACATTATTCTAAATCTCTTTGTGACTTTCAATATTAATACAAGCAATCGATATTTGGTACTATTACTGATATTTGAGTGTTGATTTTTGAAGTCAAATTTTTATCTGGATGATGTGTTGATGATATTTACAGATTGATTTAGTTAAATACTGCTAATAAATTAAATCAATTTCATTTTTATTTGACACATTATTTTAATTATTAATATGTATATGAGTTACTATTGGGATTAAAAGTTTGTGTTAATCATTTAAACATGTTTAGTAATTCATTTTCAGTTGATATAATTAAACATTTGTTTTGAAAATCTATATTTTTAAAACATTGTTTATTTTACTTAGATTCATATACTATTTGAATTTGGGCTCAAACATTATATTTTCTTCTTAATTTTATTTGCTTTAGTTCATTTCTTTAACTTTCATTTTAAATACTTTTCACTCCTTAGGAGAAAACAAAATCCTCTTTCATAGGGGTAACTTTTATGATAACTAGAATTAGTCTCTCCCTTGTAGATCGTTCAAAATCTGTATATATTTATATTCAGTTAATAATCAATAAAAGATAAAATCTCTTCAATTGATTGAAATATATATATATTTTGAATTTGGTTTTTTTGTATTTTAGGATAGTTATAGATAACTGGATCTAAACCAGTTAGAATCAGGGATGATTTAAGGATGGAAATTTATTTTAAAATATAGAAACCTTGGTGAATCTTACTAATCCTTCATATGCCAACTATAAATGTTTGGTCATATTTTTGTAAAAATTTTCAAATTTCTAAGGATTTTATATAGTTTTTATAAACTTTTGGCGATTTTTAAGGTAAAATAATTTTATGCTATAGAATTTGGGTGAATAATTTTTAAAATAACGAATTTCTTTTTTGGAAAAACCATGGAAAAATAGCCCATGAGCGAAATTTATCCCCTAAAATCATCCATGGTTAGAATCACCATTTACACCAAATAAGGGTTTAATTGGGACCTTGACTTGGTGAATTCCTTCATGTTGAGCATGGTCATATTTGACTATCAATATTTTGGCGCTAGGAGGGCACTCTGATAATGAATGGACGAGACAATAAAAGAAAAAAAATATCATTGAAGTAGATCAACTTCGCCCACAATATCTTTTTCTACTACATAGTTAGAATCTCCAATTTGTAGAACTGTAAGTGATATTTTTTCCAGTTTTCTTAGTTCTCTAGAGTTTCAACAAATAAAACAATGAATAGAAGAGATTATAAATCAAGGATAAAATTCTCAAGGATATTTTTATTCTATAGATTCTATTATTCAGGAATTAGGTGTTCTTACAAGAGCACATAGACAAAGGTTAGGTATTGAACCTATTAATTTTCAAGTTCCCGTCCAGATCAGAAAAACCATAATTAAACTGTTGGAAACAATCCTCCCTCAAATCCTCCTCTACATACATCTCCTATTCCATCACTTCCTCATCAACCAAATACAATGGCTAGAGTACCGAAAATTCCTTGGATAACTCGAGGAGCAGTCAATGTTCATGGAAATCAACATGATTTACCTAAAAATCTAGATAAATGGTTACCAAAATTTAATCCAGAATGAAGAGAAACTCTTGATGATCATATCAAAAAATATATGTTAGCTGTTAATATGAGAAGCGTTGAGCATGGAGATGTTGTATGCAGACTTTTCCCATATACTTTTGAAGGAGATGCTTCTACTTGGTATTTTTCTCTATAAGCTAATTCCATTACTAATTGGGATACTTTCGAAGATTTATTCATTAAGAAATTTGGAGATGATAAATCTTCATCTATGTTATTAGTGGAATTATCCAAAATTAGAATGGGTCCTAAAGAAAAAATCAAGGATTTCAATCAAAGATTCCTTAAAATTCTCAATAAAATGCATGAAACATCTAAACCTGGTTTAGACATTCAAATTGACTTTTATTCCTCTAATTTACCACTTTCTACTACTATGTTTGTTAAATGTTCTAGCAAAAATACTTTGACTGAAGCAATGCATGAAGCTTTAGATGTAGAAAAAGAAATATCTAGTATTGCAAGTAAATCTCCAAGTGAGGATTCAAGATCTTCTATAACAACCAAGAAAGAAATTATCAAAGATGAAAGGAAAGATAAAGATGTTTTTGATATGGAAAATTTACAGAAATTCGTGAAAACATTAGAAAATGAGATAGTTCATGTGAAAGGAAAACTAGCTGAAGTTTCGAATAAACCTTTCAGGCCATTTTTCAAAAAGAATCCACAGATTCCACATGGTGGCCAAACTTCAGAAGGAGTTAATGCTAATGAGGAAGAAGGAGAGTATAATGAAGAAGTTAAAGATACTAATGTATTTTGGGATATTAATGGAATTTTTTATGAAGATGACAGAGAAGAATCTCTCGCTGCTCAGACCTGAAGTAAAAGTACATCTTCAAATTCTGAAATTGATACAATAGAAAATACACAATCTGTAGAAAACAAGTCAGTATAAAAAATTCTTGTTGTTCCTGAAAAATTGATTATGATATTATAGAAGATATGAAAAAGACCAGAGCAACCATTTCCCTTTACGATTTAAGTAAAATAAAATCTCAAAATAATAGTTTATTAAGGGCTTTAGGAGTTCCTGAGAAGACAAGTTCATCATCTACTATAGTAGAAAATAAAGAAAAAGTTTCAACAGTTCAAACTTTATCTTATGGAGTAGATATTGGTTCAATTCTTATAGGTGATAAGTCAAGGTCACATGCTCCTCCGTTTCTTCTCACTTTCAAAATTTTTAATAAAAATGTGCATAATTTTTTTGCTGATTCAGGTGCATCTTCGAATATAATGCCTTATTCTGTTTTTCTTTAGATTAATGCAAAAACAAAAAAAAATCTATTCAAATTGTTCAATTAGATAGAACAAGGTTAGAAGTTTTGGGAGAATTGAAGGATGTATTAATCAGATTATCATCTAATTCTAAATTTTTTCAAATAATAGATATTATCGTTGCTAATATTCCATATGCTTATGGATTAGTTTTAAGTCGATATTGGTTTGAAAAACTTCATGGATATTTCTCAACCAATTGGTCTCATCTTTGGCTTCTATATAATGAGAAACCTAATCAGATCTGTGTCAATAGAGAGAAACATATGAAACATAATGTGACAGATTTAGATGGAGAAAATGAACTTGTGGCTTTTGATAATATCATTGTTGGTAATTACTCTATTGATTCTTATTTTGGAAATTTTAATGCGCAGGTTTCACCTTTCCAACCTATGGATCCAATTTCAGAGATTGTAAATTTCTCTCAGGTAGATTTTTCTCGCTGTATTAATTTTGTAGACAATTATGTAAATTGTCCATTTTGGAAACTTTATTTTGATGGATCTAAATATAATGATGGTGCTGGTGTAGGTTGCATTTTAATTAGTCTTAATGGTGTAAAGACTATGTTAACATGTAGATTGGAATTCCAGAGTACTAATAATACCGCATAGTATGAGACATTAATTCAAGGTCTAAAGAAGAAAATCAACATGAATGTGCAGGACATCTTGGTCTTTGGTGATTCATAAATCGTTGTTAAACAGGTAAAAAATCAGATTCATTGTATTTCTAGTCATTTGAAACATTATCAACAAGTGGCTCAAGATCTGAGTAGAAAATTTTCTGCATTTAATATTGTTTCTATATCTAGAATTCAAAATGCTAGTGCAGATCTATTGGCAAATGTAGCTTCTAGACTTATTCCTCCTGGAGATTTTTCTCTAGATAGATTCTCTATTGAGTTAATTTTTTGACCTTTTGTTCCCGATAACATAAAATATTGGTGATTCTTTAATGATGATGCTTATATAATCAATTTTCTCTCTTCAGAAGGAACATACACAAATGACATCATTGATGAAGAATCACATGATCTTGATTTGAACACATCTTCTCCTGAGGATAAAATTAAATATGAAAATATTATTTCTAAATCCATTGTAAAGTTAGAAGATCTTTATGATTTAAAAGACAGATTTTAAAAACCCACAAATTATAAAACACATAGTTCTACCATGAGTGTGGAACTTATTAATCTAGGAATAGATCAAATTCCTCCAAATGTCAATCTTGGATTAGATTGTTATCCTTTTGAAAGAACGACTTTTATAAATCTTCTTAAGCGATATAATGATGTTTTTTCATGGTCATATGATGACCTGAAAAATTTTGATGCATCTGTAATTCAACACACCATTCCAACGCTTTAAAAAAAAAAAGAAAAAAAAAACTAGTTCAACAAAAGTTAAGGAAAATTCATCCTAATCTTGAAACCCAAATTAAAAATGAAATTAATGAATTGCTTAAAGAAAATATCAATTTTCCAGTAAGACATTCTAAGTGGGTATCAAATATTGTGCCTATAAGGAAAAATAATGGAGACATCTGAATTTATATTCATTTTAGAAACCTAAACAAAGCTTCCAAAAAAAGATAATTTTCCATTACCTCCTCTGGAGAAAATTCTTCAATCAGTCTCAGGTTTTGAAATGATATCATTTTTAGATGGATTTTCCGGCTATAATCAAGTATTAGTTCATTGTAATGATAGACTCAAAACTACTTTCAAAACTAAAATAGGAACTTACGCTTATCAATAAATGCCTTTTGGTTTAACCAATGTAGGCGCAACTTTCCAATGAGCTATGGATAATGCTTTTTGTGGTTTAATCAATAAATCCATTGTTGTTTATCTAAATGACATTAAAATTTATTCTAAGAAACATTTATATCATATTTCTCATATTAAACAAGTTTTTTTAACAATGTCAAAAGTATGGAATTTATTTAAATCCAAAGAAATCATTTTTTTCTCTTCAAGAAGGTAAACTTTTGGGATTTCTAGTTTCCAAAGAAGGAATTTCAATTGATCCTTCTAGAGTTAAAAGTATTTCTGAAATTCCTTTGCCTCATAGTAAAACATTTATGCAATATTTTCTTGGATAAATCAATTTTGTGAAGCATTTTATCCCATATTTCATAGAAACATTCTTACCCTTACAATGTATGACAAGAAAATACACATTATTCAAATGGAATATAATTGAAAAAGAGGCTTTAAATTATATAAATCAAGCAATCATTCAAGCACCTTATTTACTCTCTCCTAATTATTATAATGATTTCATTCTTTATACATTTGCTTTTGAAAATTCTTATGCATCTATGTTATCACAGAAAAATGAACAAAACATAGAAGTACCTATTTCTTTCGAAAGATCAGCATTGCAGGGAGAAAATTAAATTATACTGATGTTGAAAAGTAAGATGATGCATTTTTCAAATGTATCTAACATTTTAGAGCTTTTCTTATCAAAACTCATACATGTTGGATTACTGAGAGGGGGGGGGGTGAATAAATAATAGAGCAGTTTAATCATTTTTAATCATATAATCCAAGTGTTATATCAATGTAGCATTATCATCCAATAACTGCAAAGTAAATATGTAATGAACAAATAAACAATCATACAAAAACACAATACACCAGTGTTTTATGTGGAAACCCAAAGCGGGAGAAAACTACATAATAATTTTTCTTATATGTCTTGAAGAATTACATTCATTGGAAGCACCAAC
This sequence comes from Picea mariana, assembly GCA_032191745.1. Lineage (NCBI taxonomy): Eukaryota > Viridiplantae > Streptophyta > Pinopsida > Pinales > Pinaceae > Picea > Picea mariana. The sequence goes on along the minus strand of JASDQU010737132.1, from coordinate 88,254 downwards.
TTCCTTTGTTTTCAAGCTGCAACTGGAAGGAGGCTCCAACTCCCTTGTTTCTCAAGCTACAACCTGAGGTAATACCCAACTCCATTATTCTATGGCTACAACCAGAAGGAGGCTAAAACCCCTTATGTTCTCCCACTACAATCGGAAGGTGGCTACAACTATCTGTCCTTGCCCCATCCAACCACCCTAAAGTAGAAGTAGAATGATGGAACCACTGTCACACTATCATTGTGAGATATACCATTGTAAACCTGTACCAATAAACCCGAACCATGAATCAACCATGCATCAACTTGTACCTCAACCTGTAATCAACCTGTACCATAAACAAGTGCATCAAACTTGCACCAACCTATACCAAACAACCTGTAATCAACCTGTACCATAAACAAGTGCATCCAAGCATGTACCAAGTGTGTACCAATCATGTGTCACTTACTCATCAAGTATGACTCATCAATATGTACCAACATCATCCACTATACACCTCATGTATGTGCCAACTCATCAACTACTTGTCTCAACCATGTACCCAACATGTACCTTAACCAAAAGCCCTCATCAATTTCATCATCCAAATATGATTTGTAAATTTTTAATAGAACTGGAGTATATGATCACATACCTGCAAACCTTCCTTAACTTTCACAATAAGAGACTAGCATTTTCATCAAACTTTTCTTTAGTCTCACATGAATTGTTTGGGATTAGTCAACAACCCTAACATTAAATAATCATAACTATGTACCTATAATGAATAAAGATATGAAAATAGTACACAATGTTCTTCAATTTTTTTTATGCAATTGCTCCAGGTCTCACTACTTGGAACCTCTTAGAAAATGAGTTATAGCAAAAATGACATACCTTGCTGAATTTTGGCTTATTCTAGAGAGCGACCTTGTACAACGTGCTCTGCATGGAATATTTGTTGAATGGATCTAAAAATATTACAAAGAATACTAAAGAATGTATTATAACCAACACGTTTTTTATTACTGAATTTGGATCTGTTATGAAGAATTTAAGACGTTTTTACCCGAAACACCTGTTTTAGACAAGTTTCAAGACTAGGCACAAACCCTAGTTTCCACGGAGTGTAACTCCAAAAATACAATGAACCACAAGCTGAAATTTTTACCAAAGATACTTGGATATGTTTCCTCAATGGCCTATCAATTTAACGGTCTAAATCATTCTAGAAAACAAGTTATTGTGAAAATGGTGAGATGACCTGTAAATAACATACCTTAGAAAGAATCATCAAAATAATTTATCCTCCCTTGAATTCCGACCTTCTTTTCTTCACCTTCCCTTTGAAATTCAGCTTATATATCATTTGGTTACCTCACTCACCTATAGATATTCAATATTCTCAAGTGTGATATAAAATGAGAGAGCCTTTCCTCTTATTTATACTCTCCAAGTAGCTTCCTTAAAAGCATCTTCTAGGTCACTTTGCCCACTTTCCTTATTTTAGGGTTAACCCACTTCTAATTTATCCATTAAATTTATTATTTAAATAATTTCTTTTGTATTCACTTTGAATTACAGTACACTCATCACTTCACTTTATTATTTACCTTCTAAAATCTCTTAAACCACTTTGACTACTTTGACCTTTTGGGGCTTCTAGATGACATATGAGGGTCCTCCAACTTAGTAAGGCCATAAATCTCAAACCGTGAGGAGTTATTTGATGTTCCACATACCACCAGAAATGGAATGACATGTAATATCCATATAGAATAATATTACCTACAAATATATCAAAACTCATACCATTATCCATCAAACAAACTTGGGTCCATTACCCAAATCTGGATTCTCCAACTTCTCATGGCCATAACTCTCTAACCATGAGGAGTTATGTGACGCTTCACATACCATCAGAAATGGAATGAAATTTACTATTCATATAGAATAGTATTTCCTTCAAATATATTAAAAATCATACCATTATACATGAAACAACCTTGGGTCCATTACCCAAATCTTTGTGCTACCAGAATTCACTATCGGACTTTCTTCAAGGGTTGACATCAATGAAAACCAACCTTAATAAACAATCTCCCCCTTTGGAATTGATGAAAACACTCTGATGCAATATTGAAGTCATATCACTCATGCTCCCCCTGGAACCATGCCTTTGTCCTTTGCATCTCTATGACCATTGATCCCTGTAACATACCCTACCATCCACAGGCTGGGCTATGCTACCTACAATCCCACCCTCATACTTCTTTATCATGCTGATACCTTATTTATTTATTAAGGATGCATAAGATACCAGATTTAAAGGACATGCACAACAATATCAAGCAAGCATGCATAATCTAAAGATTATATTAAACGATAATTAAATATACACAACAAAAAATACATTCATACACAGATAATGATATCACGACAAAGAGAATGATGACACCCACTGGATGTAGACCAAGGACGTTCCACCCAACTGTAGACACCACTGCTCCAAATATCAATAACAGTGTCACCCCTGAGCCAGGGCTATGAATCCACAAGGACGACTCCAGAGTGTAATTGGGTTCCCAAACCAGTAAGCTCTCAAGCTCTCACAGGTTTCTCGATACCCACAACAATCCAAGTACCCAACTCTCTTCTACCTAGCCTATACCACCCCAAGAGACTGGACCTCCACCCTTCTCTGCCACGCAGTCCCTCATGCAATCCTTCTCCTTTATTTTAGGGGCCTCCAGCACAACTGGTCCAAAATATCAATGCTGGAAATCTCAGGACTCGTAGTTGTGAGAAAAATAGGGCACAGGCTAATGCATTTTAGACATGCAGGCCCCAGGTCATGACTGGATCTTACTAGTGACCACTACAGCCGACTATCATGTGGCTAAGTTCTTCAACAACTCTGTTTCCTTTCTAAGCCAAGACATGGGTGAGGATGGGTCGATGAATGGGTCAGGGAGTGAATGAGAGTGTGTGAGGGAAGAATGAGTGAATGAATGGGAAATTAATGAAAAATTCATCATTCGAACCCCTCCATCAAACTAGAGGTGGGTTTAAGTAACCTCGTGGGGAAACAAGAACCTCCTGGCCTTCCCCAAGAAGATCATGTAACCGATCCCCTCCCTTAGACAAAAGGGGTAATTAAAAAATAGGAATTAACACTTAGTCCCTCAAGCTCCTTCTCTTGTGGAATCATAGCCCCCTATAACTATAGTCCTTGTCCTTCTAGCAACCAATGATGTGTTTATCATTGATAATGATCAAAACATTACATTTCTTGGGCATACTATCCCTTTAATAATTGTTTGGGAACTTAGGCCTCTCAGCATTGTAACAATACATTATTTAAAATGGGGGTTCGAAACCTAGGGTGTTATATCCCCTCCCCCTTATTTTGGCACTGTCCTCAGTACATATACAAAAGGATATCAAAATATATATATTATTCAAAGAGTTGTGAGTACTCTACCCGCATGGCATCTTCATGCTCCCAGGTAGCATCTTCAGGACCATAGCAGGTCCACTGAATGTTTACTAGTTCTATAACCTGATTCTGGAGCATTTTGACTTTTATGTCCAATACCCACACTGGCTGAACCTGAAAGTCTCCCTCCGTCTCTACCTGAATCAGATGTCAATCAATAACATGGTTAGGATCATGTACATATTTCTTTAGTAAATATACATGAAATGCATTATGCACATTCATGGAAGTAGGCAATGCAAGAATGTATGCAACTTTCCCTATTCCGTCCAATATTTCAAATGGACCACAGAATCTGGTTGCCAGCTTTGTACATCTACCCAATTTCAAAGAAATTTTCTTGGGCTTCACTTTCAAAAGTACATCCTCCCCTAATTTAAATTCTCTAACTTTCTTGTTCTTGTTTTCATAAATTTTCTGTCTATCCTGAGCTGCCTATAAATTATGCTTGATCTTAACCACCTGGTCTTCCATGTCCTTGAGCAACTCCAACCCAAGTACCAGTCCATCTGTCGGGTTGTCCCAACTCACTGGAGTATTGAATTTCCTACCATACAAGGCTTCAAATGGGCTCATTCTCAATGAATCTTGATACCTATTGTTATATGCAAACTCAACCAAGTGTAAGTAATCTTCCCACTTAGATGGATTATCCATCACAGAAATTCTCAGCATGTCTTCAATTATTCGATTGACTCTCTCTATTTTCCCATCTATCTGGGGATGATACATTGTGCTAAAGTTTATATTTGTGCCAAATCATTTAAGCAATCTCCTCCAGAAATTGGACATAAACTTCGTATCTCTGTCCAAGACGATTGTCCTAGGTATCCCATGCAACCTAACAATTTCCTTCATAAAAATTTCTGCAATATTAGCTGTTGTATGGGTTGTCTTCACAAGTACAAAATGAGTGGCTTTTGTTAATTTTTCAACCACCACCATGATTGAATCATGTTGCTTATTCATTCTGGGTAATCCTATGATGAAATCCATGGTGATCACTTCCCATTTCTTCTCTAGATTTGGCAATGGCTGCAGCAAACCCGCTGGGTGCCTATGCTCATCCGTCACCTTCTGACATTCCATACATCGAGCGATGTAATCAACAACATCCTTATTCATTCCCCGCCAAAATAAATGGCTTCTTACTGTTGTAATTGTTTTCTAGTAACCAAGATGTCCAACATAAGGAACATCATGCATTTCCTTCAGTACCAAATTTCTTAGTCCTCTAGAACTAGGAACATAGAATCTATTTTTATGCATGAGTAATCCGTCTTTCTCTATCTCGTACTCCTTTATTTTCTGTTGTACATCTCTCTGCTGTAAGTTTTCCTTTACCTGTAGGTAATGCTGATCTATAACAAGACCATCTAAAATTCTGCTCTTTAAATCTGACTGATGCATACTGACAGCAGTAACATGCATGAGATGCACTCTTCTACTAAGTGCATCGATAAATTTATTCTCCTTTCCCTTAATATGCTTGATATCGAAGTCATATTCACTTAAAAATTACATCCATTTTGTTTTCCTGGCATTCAAGTTCGTTTGTTCAAAAAGATACTTCAGGCCAATGTGGTCTATCCTTAATTCGAATTTCTTCCCCATGCGATAATGCCTCCACATCCTCAAGGCATGAACATTGGAAGCAAGTTCCAAGTCGTGGGTTGCATAGTTCCTCTCATGTTCCTTAAGATTTCTAGACTCATATCCAATGACATGTCCATTTTGCGTGAGGAATCCCCCAAGTCATTCCTTACAAGCATCTGTACATACCACAAAACTTTCATCTAGGTCAACAATATTTAATACATGTGCACTAACAAGTAATTCCTTCAACAGATTAAAATTCTTTTTGTTAATGTTTATGCCATTATTATAGTTCTTTGCATTTCAATAGATAAGAGAAATATAAGAACAAGATCACTGAGAAATACACATTCACAAGAGACACAACATTTATCCTGGGAAGCCCTCTAGGGGAAGAAAACCCAGCAAGA
>JASDQU010737132.1:65341-82759 GCA_032191745.1 Picea mariana | reverse complement strand
GCCCAGGATCAGGATCGTGGAACGGTGACCGGCCTTAGAAATCATTGTAAGTTGGTTCATATTGAAGCTAATAAAAAAAGATACTTTTCCTGTCCCGCATACATGAGTCTCATCTATGTTATTTGATTTGTATTTTATCTCTAACCCTAGAATAGATCAGTAGCATGCATGCACAGTCTTGTCTTGATTGCAGGGAAGCTTTTGGAAGGAGCAGCAACAGCAAGGGGATAAGAATCTCAACAGAGGATCTACTTCATCCGTCCGGAAAAAGGTTGGTTCATTCTTCTCTTGTGTGCATGTGAAAATCGGGGTTTCAGATTTGGGTGTAAGGTTAAAAGTTAAGTCTTGAGGGTCATGATCTGCGTATAAGCTTAGAGCCCTAGCTTATTAGTCCATAGGGTAGAATACCCAACAACACATGCACCAAACTGTACAAAACATGTACTATGAACAAGTGCATCAACCATGCACCGAACCTGTACAAATAACCTGTCACAACAACATGTCCAAACAACTTGTCTCATCAATCTTATCAACCAAATCAGATCTACTCACCAAGATCAATCACCAAAACAACTCTCAAAGATGTGCAACAACCAACCATAACACAATAACTCATAATCACCACCAAGATCAATATGTGCTTCTAATAATATACCAATACAAGTATGTTACATCATCCATAAACCATGTGTCAACAATACTACTAACAAGTGTCTCCAACCATGTACCAAGTATGTACCAATCATGTATCAACTACTCATCAACTATGACTCATCAAGATGTACCAACATCATCAACTATACACCTCATGTATGTGCCAACTCATCAACTACTTGTCTCAACCATGTACCCAACATGTACCTTAACCAAAAGCCCTCATCAATTTCATCATCCAAATATGATTTGTAACTCTGTAATAGACCTGGTGTATATGGTCACATACCTACAAACCTTCCTTAACTTTCCCAGCAAGAGACTGGCATTTTTATCAAACTTTTCTTTAGTCTCATATGACTAGTTTGGGATTAGTCAACAACCCTAACTTGAAATAATCATAACTATGTACCTGTAATAATTAAAGATCTTAAAATAGTACACAATGTTCTTCAATTTGTTTTATGCAATTCCTCCAAGTGTCACTACTTGGAACTGTTGGCCCTTGGTTAAGAGAGGAAGCAAAGATCAAGGAAGAAAAGGTGAAATGTGAACTTCGCGGGAGACACGGTGATTGTTACTGGGTTGAATTAAGTAAAAGAACAGAAAAGACGAAGCGAAGCAAGGAAAAGCAAGTCGTTGAACGAGGAGATCGAGGATGACAAATCAACAAGGAAGAAGGATCATGGACAACTCAACAAGCGGAAAAATCCACCGTTGGATGCTTTGGAGCACCGCGCGAGAAGGAAGGGAAGACAGGGTAGCGAAGTTTGAAAAATGTGGATCAAGTTTGCCTAGGGTTTTAGACACTTAGGGTTTTGGTATCTAGGGTTTTGACACCTAGGTTTCGACCTAAGGCTATTTTAATGTATAAATAAAGGTATAGAGGACCTAGGTCGAGTTGGTACGATATTATTGTTGATCTAGTTGTATTGTGAGTGATTAATATATTGTGAGAGAGAAGTGGTAAGTGTGAGAGCCTTCTGGTATTGTAAGGTCTTCAGCTGGGTGCAAAGGTCAAGTCCTACAACTAGGTGCACAGAAAGGGGAGAGAAAGATAGAAGAAGAAAGAAGATCTGCTAGCTAAGAGCGCATACAAGAACTGTATGCTTTATCTTAATATATCATAAGCACAGTTCTGTGGACGTAGCCCTAGAGATAGGGTGAACCACGTATATCTTGTGTCAAGTGTCTGCTTGATGTTCTGATCTCTGTCATTGTTATTATATTATTTCCTTGTTGTGTCAGATCAGATCTGTAGTTGTGTGAAGTAGATCTAAGCTGATAGGTGATTTATGCATAGTGTATTGTTCTGTATTAGATCCACTTGATATTCCCCTTGGTTGTAGACATCTTTGTCCTGCAACCCCCTCATAGCTGCTTTAGGTGAGACTACATCTGCCTCGCAGGTGTTGCCGAAAGGGCCAGTAGCTAGGGCTTGTTGGTGCGCTCCTGGAGCTGAACCCTAGGTCTACCCCTGTGCCAACAAATGGTTCCATTGTTGGGACATGAATCTTCTTGAGGGAATGTCAAGGTGGTTTCCATAGAAGATAGAGATTCAGAAGTGGATAGAGGATCAAGAGAAGGACTTCGCTGAAGCCCAAAAAAAGAATCCTAATCTGAGTACAGAGGATTGGTTAGGAAAATATATCTTCACCGACATACACGAGATATTCTTTGGAGGGATCCATCAGGAGCTGTATGAGTCGTTAGCTAGGTTAGCAAATACCCAGTTTGAGATCAGATCTAGACCTCCTGTGGTTTGGACGCCGGTGCTGATCCAGAAGGTCAAGAGATTTGATAACGTTGTATCACGAGCAGTAGATCATTGGTTTGATAACACCATTGGAGGGTATAGCACAGATTTTGCTGTTGACAGAGTAGAATCGTATACCCAAGCCGAGAAATATTTTTTCAAGGGACCCATAGGGAAATTTTTACATTTTCTGAAGCTGAGAATCAAGATGCTATTGCATGAAAAGAATGTCTTGAAGATACAATAGATTGGTTGGATTTAAAGATGTTAATGTTTAAGAATTCAGACATCGACAATGACGCAGAAGTTGTCTATACGCGTAGTGGAAAAGTATTTAGGGAAGTCCATATTGCGAACATGTTCAAGCAGAACTACGGGGATGAGGGTTTCTACAGTGGAGAAGAGGCAGATCTGACAGACGAAGAGCACTTAGAACCTGCTAGGGAAAAGGAAGAGAAAGACGAAGAACTTCCCTGGGATGAGCCAAAAACCTCAGGAACTACACAGACTATTGAAGTAAGTATTATCATCCCTCCTATTGACTCAACAACATTAAGCAATCTAAGTAATCAGAATCACCAGATCATTCAGAGCACTGCCACTAGTAGTTTAGTACATACCTAGACAGGAAACCTAGGAAACCTAGGAAGATCTACGACGGATGAGATGAGGCTTCCTATCTTTAGGGGAGATGGATCTGAAGATCCTGATCAACATTGGTTCCTGTGTGAAGCTATGTGGAATATTAAGAATGTCACCGATGAATCTGTCAAAAGAACTCAGTTCAGTACCACTCTGAGGGATTGCGCGTTGAGCTGGTACATGAAGCTTGTTCAAGGACTTGCGTAGCCTAAGCCACTGAATGAGATCAAGAATGTGTTGACTGAAGAGTTTAAGAAACCTAAATTAGAATCACAATGTATTACAAAACTGAAAGAGATTAAGCAGAAGATAGATGAACCCGTTTGGGAGTTTGATCAGAGATTCAAGACCTTAACCGACTGATTGAATTTTTAGATCCCATATGAGCAGAACAAAGAATGGTTCATTGCTACCCTTTTACCACACATCAGATTTCCTCTGTTGCAGCAGAAGATTGCTTCGTAGTCTGAGGTGATGGAGATCGCCATGAAGCTTGAAGCAACCCCTATGGGAGAATCCATCTAAGGTATGAGCCAAATCTTGAGTCAGCTAACTAGTTTTTCTTTGCAGGTCTAAGATATGAAGAAGGATAAGGGAAAAGACAAAAGAGAAGATATATGGTGTGTCGGATGCAAATCAGAAGGCCATGACAAGGAGCACTGTCCCCTGTTTCATGAATACCTAGCCTCGGGAGCTCCAATCCCCTTTAAGAAAGTCACATTACCTTGGTGCGAAGTATGCAGAAACAGACATCTCCCTAGTCAGTGCTATTACATGCAGAAATACGTCTAGACAACCACAAACTTGTATTGCACACTCTGTAAGTGATTGGGGCACGATGATTGGGATTGCAGAGCTTATGACCTCATCCATGAAAGGTCAAGAGATATATACAAGATCCAAGGTGAAGTACATCAATAAGGAAACACTACGCAGTATAACTCTCCAGGAAGAGGAAACTTCAACCCTCGTGGTGGATTCTAAGGACAAGGATGAGGAGGAGGTATGGTCTGAGGCCGAGGACATATAATCTATTATAACTGCACAAAACTAGGGCACTTGTCAAGGGACTTCCAGAATCGAGGACTCTTTCGAGCATGTTATCGAGGACTGTCCAATGTTGCTAGCCAAGCTTTAGGAAAGACAAGGACCTCAACAGAATCCACAAGTGCAATTGATATATGATGAACCTCACGGATCAGACCCTTTAGTTGTTGTTATCACTCAAGGAGGCACTACTACAGGAGATGATAGAATCACCCAAGGGAAGACTACAAAGGACTCAGGAATCAGGAAAGCTGCAGAGAAGACCTAGAATTTTGAAGCAAAGAAAGAAATACAAACATTCGAAGAGGTGAGACAAGAGTTCAAAGGAGACCAAGGCTCTTCATCAAAAACATGACCAGAAGTAAGAGAATATGAAATTCCTTAGGAATTTGATCAGTCTACTTCGCCGAAAGAAGAAAAAGAGGTAAGCAAGCTCATGGAATTTTTATATACCTGTATTAAGTTGATTCAGGATGAGAACATTGTGCAAGAGATACAGAGTTTAATCAGACAATATGAGATAGGAAAGAAATATCCCTTACTGAATAGGGCAGTACACCAAATTGCAAGAAGGAGAAAGACAAATAAGGAATTACACTTGAATGTTCAAATAGGAGAGTATGAAATAGACTATGTGGTCCTCGACTTAGGATCGGAGGTCAATGTCATGACGAAGCAAACCTGGGCACTGATGGGAAAACCAAAGTTGATCTATTCCCCTATCAAGCTTAGGATGGCTGAACAACAAGCTGTCAACCCATTTGGATGGTTGGAGCATGTCCCTATGGACATCAACGGAGTAAGAACATTTTCAGATTTTGAGGTAATTGAGATAGTTGATGACAACTTCCCTTACCCTCTGCTGTTAGGAATTGATTGGGCCTTCAATAATTCCACTATGGTTGATTTAAAGAAAAGACGTATGACATTTGAAAAATATGGCATTAGGGTCATTGCACCTTTAGATCTAGATGAAGGTCAACGATACACAGAACCCATCAGAGAGGAAGATCGCGCATACGAACTTGAAAACATATAAAACTAACAGCTAGACAACAAGATTACATCAACCCTACAACCGATGGGAATGTAAGCTAGAGAAGTGACAACACGTGCTCATTAGATTCAAAAGAAGCACAGGAGAACTGGAAGAACTAGATGTATGAAGTATCTACAAGGACATGTGCTAGATTAACAGAGAAGTTCGCTGGATCGACACAACAATGAGTAGCTTACCCAAATTTGATGGTCTGAACCCCTTAGAAGCCTTCCTATCAGACTTTGAAGCAAGTGTACCAACACAAAAGAGATTGTTGGCAATGGATGAGGCCCTGAAAGATACACTAGCAAGATGGTGGGGGACACATAAAAGCAATATCACAGACTAGATACAATGTCATACTTTGATGACAGCGCAGTTCTCAACACAAGCAGAAATCTGTGAAGTTAGCTACAAAGGTCAAAGCTTCCCAAAGGACCATGTGCGAAGAGGCCTGGAGTGACATTCCTTGAGAAAAATGGGTGCACATATTAATTAACACGTTGGACATAACCCCTATCAATTGGTACCTTCAAGTGGAGCTGCACCTCATCACTGCAGATTGGGAAGGTATGACTCATAATTTTGTAACCACCTTTTTATTTGAAAGTCAATATCCTTCAGTAGATCAAGCATTATATATTGTGATATGGAAAGTATTTGAGGAAGCATCTGGCCTCCCATTGGCCCAAGAAGAGGATGAATGGACTGCGCCTCTCCATAAACTGTAAAATTGTTACAACATCAAAATCGATGAAGACGATGATCCGAGGAAGGTGAACATCACCAAAACAGAAGGCCAGAGAGATGTGGAAGGCTTAGGAGTTGAGATACCATTTATTGGTCAGCCAATCAAGATAAAAAAGGTCAATATTGGAACAGAGGAGACACCGAAGCTTGCCAATGTCAGAGATTATTGGGATGCTGCTACCATTGACAAGATTACAGAGTTGTTGCACGAGTATCAGGACTTGTTTCCCACCAAGTTCACTAAATGAACGGTATCAAAGGACCTATGGGAGAGATGAGGATACCTTTGAAACTGGATGCAAAACCAGTCAAACAAAGACCCTACAGATTGAACCCGAAATACAAGGAAAAAGTGAAGATTGAGCTCGACAGAATGTTGGAAGCAGGAATTATAGAACCTGTCGAGGAGTCAGAGTGGATCAACCCTATGGTGGTGCAAGACAAGAAGACAGGCAAGATCAGGATTTGCGTAGATCTCAGGAAATTGAATGATGATTGTTTGCATGACCCCTTCCCCACACCATTCACTGATGAAGTGTTAGACAATGTGGGAGGTCAGGAGGTATATTCTTTTACAGATGGATTTTCGGGATACCATCAGATCCAGATTTCCAAGGAGGACCACCATAAGACCACATTTTCCACAGAATGGGGGTCCTACCAATATACAGTGATGCCATTTGGACTGAAGAATTCCCTATCCATCTTTTCTCGAGTGGTGGTCGAAGCATTCAAAGAGTTTTTGCATAAATTTTTAGAAGCATATTTTGATGAATGGACTGTGTTTAGTTTGTTGAAAAATCATATTGAATGTCTAAGGCTAATGTTGGACAAATGCAGGTAGTGTCATATTGCTTTGAATCTAAAGAAGTGCATCTTCTTCTCACCATTTGGAGTGCTTTTAGGTCATATTGTATGTAAGCAAGGATTGTTGGTAGACCCATCTAAAATTGCCATTATCATTGATCTGCCACCTCCGATGTCGGTCAAAGAACTGCGCACTATGCTGGGACATACTAGCTATTACGAGAAATTCATCAAAGGATACGCCCAGATTATAGCACCTATGGAGAAGTTGTTGAAGAAAGACTGTCAGTTTAGCTGGACAGAAGAATGCCAGTAGAGCTTCGACACACTGAAACAGAATATGGTTACTGCACCAATTCTGGTTTTCCTAGACTGGAGTAAAGAGTTTCATGTGCATGTCGATGCATCTTCTATTGCATTAGGATTTGTGTTAGCACAACCGGGAACAGGAGACATCGACCACCTATTATCCTTTGCTAGAAGGAAGCTATCAACAACAAAAATTAACTACACCACTACAGAGAGAGAAGGATTGGCCATGGTGTACGCGCTACAGAAGTTATGCCACTACTTGTTGGGAGGACACTTTAAAATGTTTACAAATCACTCTGCATTGAAATACCTGGTCAACAAGCTAGTGTTGGGGGGGCGAATATGCAGATGGCTTCTGTTGTTTCAAGAATATGATTTTGAGATCGTAGTTAAACCAGGAAGAATGAACAAAGGTCCTGACCATTTGTCAAGGTTGGAACATGGCGAAGAGCCCACCAGTTTGGAGGATACACTGTTGGATGCACAACTGATAGCCATTAGAAAGATTGATGGCCACTTCGCAGACATAGTCCAGTTCCTATCAACAGGAATGGCACCTAGTGAGTATACAATTCCTCAGAAGAAACAACTAGTGGTATGCGCTGCAAACTTTTCACTTATAGTTGGTCAGCTATACAAGATACGACCTGATGAGATATTAAGGAGGTGTGTTATGGAGGCAGAGCACCCACTGATCCTCACATAAGCTCATGAAGGCATCGTAGGAGGAAATTATGCAAAGAAAGCGACTACGCAAAAGGTTTTAAGAGCTGGCCTTTGGTGGCCTGCCTTACACCAAGATGCTAAAGATTATGCTAGAGCCTACGATGTATGCCAGAGAGTTGGGAAACCGTTCAGAAGAGATGAAATTCCATTAGCACCGCAGATGACCCTACAAGCATTTGAAAATTGGGCCATTGACTTCTTGGGACCCATAAACCCACCAGGAAAGTGCATAGGAGAAAGGTACATCATTAATACAACAAAATACTTAACCAGATGGGCCGAAGCTAGAGCAGTTAAGGACTGTAGTGCAACTACAACTGCACGCTTTATATTTGATGACATCATAACCAGGTTTGGATGCCTAAAGATCCTTATGAGTGATCAAGGCACACATTTCATCAGTAAGACAATTGAATCCCTGACTGAGGAATTTGCAGTCCACCATCTGAAGAGCACACCTTACCATCCATAAGAAAATGGAACAGTTGAATCATTCAACAAGATCTTGGAGACAACATTGATGAAGATTTGCAGTGTGAACAGGGATGACTGGGATTTAAGAGTACCTATAGTACTATGGGCCTATAAAATCACTTGCAAGAAATTAACAATGTAGACCCCTTTCAAGTTGGTTTATGGTCTTGAAGTTGTTGTCCTGATGGAATACTTGGTGCCAAGCCTAAGAATTACTACATTTACAGACATGGATGATACTTGCGATGTTTGCGAGAGGCTTGCACAGTTGGTTGAACTCGAAGAAGATAGATTTATTGCAGGATTCCACCAGCAGGTATAGAAGGAAAGAGAAAAGGCCTATCATGACAGGCACATCAAGAAGAAGGCATTCAAGAAAGGTGATTTATTACTGGTGTATGACAGTGAGTTCTTGAAACACCCTAGGAAGTTTAGAACACATTGGCTCGGACCATATGAGATTTCCTATGTTACAGAAGGAGGAGATGCATAGCTGAAGACATTGAACGAAGAATGGAAGGAAGGTCTGGTGAATGGGAGTCGGCTGAAGTTGTACTATGAAAACTAGCTGCCTCACATCTCTCAGTAGAAGCATGAAGAACATGGTCTATGTACTAGGTGCAGTTGAAACTGGGTACCAGACACAGAAAAGATAGTCTGCACAAAGATGAAGAGGAGGCACAGAGCAGAAAGCAAAGGCTGCACTGTGCAGTCTAAATTCGAAGAAAAACAGAAGGATCAAATCTGAAGTGCCTCGGGATGAGTCACAGGTGAGTGTTGGGGGCCTATAGACCTTGGTTAAGAGAGGAAGAGAAGATCAAGGAAGAAAAGGTGAAATGTGAACTTTGCAGTAGACACAGTGACTATTACTGGGTCGAAGTAAGAAAAAGAACAGAAAAGATGGAGCGAAGAAAGGAAAAGAAAGTCATTGAATGAGGAGATCGAGGATGATAGATCAGCAAGGAAGAGGGATCGTGGAAAACTCAACAAGCGAAAAAATCCACCGTTGGATGCTTTGGAGCACCGTGTGAGAAGGAAAGGAAGACAGGCTAGCGAAGCCCGAAAAATGCGGATCAAGTTGACCTAGGGTTTTAGACACTTAGGTTTTTGGTATCTAGGGTTTTGAAACTTAGGTTTCAACCTAAGGCTATTGTAATGTATAAATAAAGGTCAAGAGGACCTAGGTCAGGTTGGTACGATATTATTGTTGATCTAGTTGTATTGTGAGTGATTAATATATTGTGAGAGAGAAGTGCTAAGTGTGAGGGCCTTCTGGTATTGTAAGCTCTTTAGCTGTGTGTGAAGGTCAAGTCGTATAGTCGGGTGCACAGGAAGGCGAGAGAAAGAGAGAAGAAGAAAGAATATCTGCTAGCTAAGAGCGCAGAAAAGAACTGTATACTTTATCTTAATATGTCAGAAGCACAGTTCTGTGGACGTATTCCTAGAGAGAGGGTGAACCACGTATATCTTGTGTAATGTGTGTGATTGATGTTCTGATCTCTATCGTTTTTATTTTGTTATTTCCTTGATGTGTTAGATGAGATCTGTAGTTGTGTGAAGTAGATCTAAGCTGATAGGTGATTTATGCATAGTGTATTGTTCTGTATTAGATCCACTTTATATTCCCCTTGGTTGTAGACATCTCTGTCCTGCAACCCCCTCATAGTTGCTTCAGTTGAGACTACATCTGCTTCACAGGTGTTTCTGAAAGGGATAGTAGCTAGGTATTGTTGGTGTTCTCCTAGAGATGAACCCTGGGTCTGCCCCTGTGCGAATAGGAACCTCTCAGAAAAGGAGTTATAGAAAAAATGGCATACCTTGCTCAATTCTGGCTTATTCTAGAGATCGAACTTGTAGAGTGTGCCTCGCATGGAATATTTGTTGAATGGATCTGAAAATGTTACAAAGAATACTATAGACTATACTCTAACCACAAAATTTGGTCCTACTAAATTTGGATCTGTTATGAAGCAGTTATGACGATTTTACCTGAAACAACTGTTTTAGACTAGTTTCAGGACTAGCCACAAACCCTATTTTCCACGAATTGTAACTCTAACAATACAACGACCCACAAGCTGAGATTTTTACCACAGATACTTGGATATGTTTCCTCAATGTCCTATCAATTTCACGGTCTGAATCATTCTAGAAAAAAAGTTATTGCGAAAATGGTGAGATGACCTGTAAATAACATACCTTAGAAAGTATCATCAGAAGAATTTATCCTCCTTTGAATTTCGACCTTATTTTCTTCACCTTCCCTCTAAAATTTGGCTTAGATATCCTTTGGTTACCTCAGTCACCTAAATATATTCAATATTCTCAAGTGTGATCTGAAATGAGAGAGCCTTGCCTCTTATTTATACTCTCCAAATATCTTCCTTAGAAGCATCTTCTAGGTCACTTAACCCATTTCTAGGTCACTTAACCTATTTTAGGTCACTTAACCCATTTCTAGGTCACTTAACCTATTTCTAGGTCACTTAACCCATTTATAGGTCACTTAACCTATTTTCCTCATTTTTAGGGTTAACCACTTTCCATAATTAGAAAGTTTTCCATTACTTTATCACTTAAATATTCCTCCTTGACTTTGTCACCTCACTTTATCTTTTAAATAATTGTCTTTGATTTTGTCACTTCACTTTATTATTTAAATAATCCTTCTTGACTTTGTCACTTTACTTTATCATTTAAATAATATTTTCTTCTTTGCAATCTCTTTGACTTCTTTGGCCTTTTGGGGCTTCAAGCCAACATATGAGGGTCCTCCAACTTCGTAAGGCCACAACTCTCAAACCATGATGAATTATGTGACGTTGCACATACCACAAGAAATGGCATGACATGTATTATCCATATAGAATAGTCTTGCATTCAAATATAACAAAACTCATACCATTATCCATCAAACAAACTTGGGTCCATTACTCAAATCTGGGTTCTCCAACTTCTCATGGCCATAACTCTCTAACCGTGAGGAGTTATGTGATGTTTCACATACCACCATAAATGGAATGAAATGTACTATCCATATAGAATAGTCTTACCTTAAAATAAATTAAATCTCATACCATTATACATGAAACAACCTTGGGTCCATTACCCAAACCTTTGTGCTACTAGAATTCGCTACCAGACTTTCTCCAAGGGTTGACATCAATCATTAAGAGTTGAAATCAATCTACAATATCACTCTCCAATAGTTGACATCAATGAAAACCAACAATCCATACCAACTATCCATCAACCTAAGCCAACTATTTGACAATCTTCCCCTTTGGCATTGATGGCAACACCAACATTGATGGCAACACTTAGTCATGATAACATTCATGCTTATACTCTTTATCAATGTTTCTATCTCTCCCCCTTTGACATTAATGGCAAAGGGTATTTCCCTTTGGGGCTTCTCCCACTGACTGAAATCTCCTTGGGGCTACTCCCCCTGTCTACATGCCTTTGATCTTTCATTGTGTTTATAATCCTCTGATTACTCTCTTTCCCTTCATATAAATAATATCTTCCCCTTTGAAAAAGGGTATCACTCTAAAGTCATATCGCTCATTCTTCCCTTGTGACAATCGCTCCCCTCGGAAACATGCCTCTATGCTCTCTCTCCAAGCATTTAGCTTTGCATCTGATAAATCTCTCCCCCTTTGTCCTATTTATGGTGCTTCCTCATGTACATCTAAGACATATAAGATAATCATTCAAAATCATTCATTTTGGATTAGAAATTACTCCTAGTCTCTGGCGAAGATACTCAAGGGCTTCTCGTGGAAGCGATTTTGTAAAGATGTATGCCACTTGTTCTTTTGTTCCTACATATTCAACTCTGATGTGCAACTTGTTCCCATAGAAAGTGATACTTGATTGGAATGTGCTTCGTCTTGGAATGCAACACTGGGTTTTTTGAGATATTGATGGCGCTTGTATTATCATAATAGATTGGAATGGGCTCATTATACTCAACTTGTATATCTGTCAAAGTTTGTTTCATCCATAGAACCTGTGTACAACATGTTGTTGCTACAATATGCTATGCCTCAGCTATAGATAAGGATATTGATGATTGTTTCTTGCTTAGCCAAGATACTAAACACTCACCCAAGTAGAACGTTGCTCCATTGGTGCTTCATTGGTCATCAATGCAACCTACCCAATCTGCATCTGTGTAGGAAATAAGTGATAGATCCTTTACTTTTGGACACCATAATCCAAACTCTTTTGTTCCTTTGAGATATCTGAAAATCCTCTTCACTGCTAATACATGTGATTCCTTTGGTGCTGCTTGAAATCGTGCCACCTATCCAACTGCATGCATTACATCTGGTCTGGATGTTGTCACATATAGTAAGCTACCAATCATTGATCTGTATTGCCTCTGGTCAATATACTTTGAATCATCATATTTTCTCAACTTGCAACTGGTTCGCATAGGAGTGGTAACTGGTTTGCAATATTCCATTCCAAACCTCTTTAGCATTTCTTTGATATACGTAGTTTGAGAAATAAAAATTCCTTGGTTTCTTTGACATATCTGAAGACCCAAAAAGAAGGATAGTTCTCCAATTAATGACATTTCAAATTCATTCTTCATATCTTTTGCAAATTTCTATCTTAACCTATCATTAGTACTTCCGAAACAATATCATCAACATAAATTTCAATTAATAAAATATTACCTTGATGTAGAGGTTGTTGTCTGTGCTTCCTTTGCATAGTTAGTAGGGAGTTTTGTCATTGTTGTTTCTGAGCATTACTCTATTTTGAATGTGAACTGATGTATGCACTGCATGTGTCCAAAAAATATCTATCAATTTGGAATCCATTAGCATTGTTCGAGCCATTTACTTTGTAATTATCATCCATTATGATAATGTTCCTTTGTCTCTGAACCAATCTATGAATCCATGCTCTCGTCCACTATCATATCTTTGTCCAAACCTTCTAAGTGTTCTTACAAATCCATCTCTATCCATACTTTCGAAGACTCTACTTGTGCAACTGTCCATAATGCTAACCCATTTATCACTATACTATCATGAAGTCTTGATTAATCTATCAAACTGTACTTCTGCTAACGGATTGCTCTGAATCTGTCTTCTCAAACTCTACAAGCTGCTTGAAGGATGGTTCTTTAGTCTGTCACAGCTATCGCATATACTCCCCTTGTCTAATATTCATATTACTTGGGAGTCTCTAAGTCGGATGGCTTAGAAAAATTCCTTCTCTGATGTGTATTCATCATCAGCTTCATTGGTAGATTCATTATTTCTCTGAGCTCTGACTTCTTTATTTCTGTCTGTGGATTCATCTTTCACTACAATTCCTGAAAGTACAATCTCTTGAACCTGTTCCTTATTTACCTATCCTTCCTTTCTTTCAGTTATTTTCCAAACCTTTTTGTATCTGACATCTTTATTTTTCTCTGTAGAATTTTCTTCATCTCGTTTTATTGCCAATCTTGCGATCTATGGTACCTGGTATTTGTTCACCCATTCTTCTTGTTTTCTTATCCATACTTTCTTATATATAATATCAATATTATCTTTCATGGGATTATTGATCATGCTTCTACAATCACTGGCTATGTGTCTATAGTTATGACATTTGTAAAACTCAATGTTACGTGCGACCACATAGGCACTTCTTGCTTGAACATTTCTTTTATAATCCCTGCAATATGCAGCCTTATGTCCAAAGTTAGTACAATAAAAACAATGACCATAAAATAAATTTTCATACCTGGGAGTGAATGATCTTCTTTGCAGCATAGTCCTTCTGAATTTTTGTTTTGACTGATCATGCATGATTGAAGCTTCTTTGTGGCTTGAACATGGATGGTCTTCTTGAAGATGTATCTTCAATAGTTTTCTTAGATTATGGTTGACCATGATTCCTTCCTTTGAATACTTCTGCATAGCTCTTTCTATTTTCTTCATTCTTCTTTTCTAGCAACCTAGAGTGCTTCTCTTCATTCTCTATAACTGATGTGGATGTTTCTGTCTCTTCAACGTTCTTGTTGAGATTGACAATTTTACTTCTCAATGTGACAACTTCTTCTTCAATATTCTCAACCTTTTCTTCTTTCTTCACTATCTAATACGTCATGAATTCTTCTGTTCTTTTCACTTCTTCAAGCTGAATTTTTAATGTGATTATTTCTTCTTCAATTCCTTTCTCTTCTTGACCAAACTCTACCTCAATATGGTTTAGATAGTTAATTCTTTCCTTAAGATGATTTGTCAATATCTTGTCTCTCATTTCTGCTTCTTCCTTATGTGCTGCTATGTTGGTTTCCAAACACTGCTTTTGATATTCAAGATTTTCTTCAATCTTTTTGGCTTGTTCTAGCTGAGTTCTTAAGTTCTCGATGACCTGTTGGGCTTCTTAAAAAATGTGAACACTTTCCTTTTGTTTCATCAATTCTTTCTTGAGTGAATTGTTTTCTTCTCTTAGTTCATCTAAAGCACTAATCAATTCTTCTTCATAATTGTCTTCCTTTTCAATTAGTTTTTCTGTCTCATTTCCTTCATGGAATTCTATTTCAAGATGTCCACATTTTTCACAATTAAAACAAAACAACATACCTTTGGTGATTATGTACTCTTCATCTTCTGAATCCATTTGACATGGTGAACATAATTCTTCTTGATTTGTATCTGCATCTTCTTTGACATTTTTTGAATCTGTGATGGGTGAAGAATATATGTCATGTAACTTATCCCAAAGTTCTTTTGCTGATGAACATTTAATAACCTTTTCACTTACTGGATTAGGTAATCCTTCCCAGATGAAATCCACTGCTATTTTTTTATTCTTCCTCAATTCCTTCTTGGCTGTAGTCTTTTCCCTTTTTGAACTATCATATTTTGTAACAAATGATAGCCAAATATAATGTCCTCATGCTTGTAAAAATACTTCTTTCCTTATGCTCCACATCTCATGCTTAAAACCATTCTGACCATTTAACATTGGTACTCCATTCTCAGAATAATCCATGATATCCTTCCAATGGTTAAACTATTTCCTTAAGGAACCAAATATGATTCCAATTGTTGGATTACTAAAAGGGGGGGGTGAATAAGCAATAGAGAAATCCAATCCTTTTTAACCATATAATACAAGTGTTACATCAATGTAGCATTATCATCCAATAACTGTAGAGTAAATAAGCAATGAACAAATGAACAATCATACACATACACAGTACACTCATGTTTTACGTGGAAACCCAAAGCGGGGGAAAACCACAGAATGATTTTTCTTATATGTCTTGAAGAATTACATTAATTGGAAGCATCAACTTCCTTTGTTTTCCAGCTGCAACTGGAAGGAGGCTCCAACCCCCTAGTTTCTCAGGCTACAGCTCGAGGGAAGCTCCAACTCCCCAATTCTCTGGCTACAACTAGAAGGAGGCTACAACTCCCTATGTTCTTCGGCTGCCACTGGAAGGTGGGTACAACCACCTGTCCTTGCCCCATCCAACCACCCTGACATATAAGTAGAATGATGGAACCACTGTCACACTATCACTGTGAGATATACTGCTGTAACCCTGTACCAATCAACCTGTAATCAACTTGTACCATAAACAAGTGCATCAACCATGCACCAAACCTATACAAATAACCCATCACAACAACCTATCACAACAACCTGTCTCATCAATCTTATCAACCAAATCAGATCTACTCACCAAGATCAATCACCAAGACAACTCTCAAAGAAGTGCATCAACCAACCATAACACAACAACTCAAAATCACCACCAAGATCAATATGTGCTTCTAATAATATACCAATACAAGTATGCTACATAATCCATAAACCATGTGTCAACAATACTACTAACAAGTGCCTCCAACCATGTACCAAATATGTACCAATCATGTATCAACTACTCATCAACTATGACTCATCAAGATGTACCAACATCATCAACTATACACCACATGTATGTGCCAACTCATCAACTACTTGTCTCAACCATGTACCCAACATGTACCTTAACCAAAATGATTTCATCCAAATATGATTTGTAAATTTGTAATACACCTGGTGTATATGATCACATACCGACAAACCTTCCTTAACTTTCACAACAAGAGACTAGCATTTTCATCAAACTTTTATTTAGTCTCATATGACTAGTTTGGGATTAGTCAACAACCCTAACTTGAAATAATCATAACTATGTACCTGTAATGAATAAAGATCTAAAAATAGTAAACAATGTTCTTCATTTTGTTTTATGCAATTCCTCCAAGTGTCACTACTTGGAACCTCTAAGAAAAGGAGCTATAGAAAAAATGGCATACCTTGCTGAATTCTGGCTTATTCTAGAGATCGAACTTGTAGAGTGTTCCCCGCATGGAATATTTGTTGAATGGATCAGAAAATATTACAAATGATACTATATAATGTACTCTAACCAAAAAAATTTTTCTTACTTAATTTGGATATGTTATGAAGAAGTTATGACGTTTTTACCTGAAACACCTGTTTTAGACTAGTTTCAGGACTAGCCACAAACACTATTTTCCACAGAGTGTAACTCCAAAACTACAATGACCCACAAGATGAAATGTTTACCATAGATACTTGGATATGTTGCCTCAATGGCCTATCAATTTCATGGTCTGAATCATTCTAGAAAAAATGTTATTGCGAAAATGGTGAGATGACCTGTAAATAACATACCTTAGAAAGCATCATCAAAATAATTTATCCTCCCTTGAATTCCGAACTTCTTTTCCTCACCTTCCCTCTGAAATTCAGCTTATATATCCTTTTTTTATCTCATTCACCTATATATATTCAATATTCTCAAGTGTGATCTGAAATGAAAGAGCCTTGCCTCTTATTTATACTCTCCAAATATCTTCCTTAGAAGCATCTTCTAGGTCACTTAATCCATTTGTAGGTCACTTAACCTATTTCTAGGCCACTTAACCCATTTCTAGGTCACTTAACATATTTATAGGTCATGTAACCCATTTATAGGTCACTTAACCTATTTCCCTCATTTTTAGGGTCAACCACTTTCCATAATTAGAAAGTTCTCCATTACTTTATCATTTAAATATTCCTCCTTGACTTTGTCACCTCACTTTATCATTTAAATAATCTTCTTTGATTTTTTCACTTCACATTATTATATAAATAATCCTTCTTGACTCTTTCACTTTACTTTATC
>JASDQU010737132.1:52906-65333 GCA_032191745.1 Picea mariana | reverse complement strand
TACCACCAGAAATGGAATGACAT
Organism: Picea mariana; assembly: GCA_032191745.1. Taxonomy (NCBI): domain Eukaryota; kingdom Viridiplantae; phylum Streptophyta; class Pinopsida; order Pinales; family Pinaceae; genus Picea; species Picea mariana. The sequence continues at coordinate 65,310 of JASDQU010737132.1, read as the reverse complement.
GTAATATCCATCTAGAATATTCTTTCCTTCAAATATATCAAAACTCATACCATTATCCATCAAACAAACTTGGGTCCATTACCCAAACCTGGGTTCTCCAACTTCTGATGGCCATAACTCTCTAACTGTGAGGAGTTATGTGACGTTCCACATACCACTAGAAATGGAATGACATGTACTATCCATATATAATAGTCTTACCTTAAAATATATTAAAACTCATACCATTGTACATGAAACAACCTTGGGCCCATTACCCAAACCTTTGTGCTACCGGAATTCGCTACCAGACTTTCTCCAAGGGTTTCCATCAATCACTAAGGGTTGAAATAAATATACAATATCACTCTCCATTAGTTGAAATCAATGAAAACCAACAATCCATATGAACTATCCATCAACGTAGGCCAAATGTCTGACAATACACAGTTCTCAGTGACAGAGAGATTACATAATCTTGATTTTCATTGGCCTAATTGTTATTGTAATTGCTACTTTTCCTTATTGTTATTTTCATTTCCTAGTAGCCATTCGAAAGAAAAATTTTAGTATTGCACTCTTACTTTCATCAAGAATAGAGGCCTAGTAAAATTTTTGAAGATGGAGCTCTTGAACCTAGCACCAATCCATCCAACAATGCCAATAATTTTTTCCACCACTACAATCTGAGTGGCCATTGGGAAGCAAAGTGTTGGCGATTTCATTTAGAGCTTCACCCCAAAAAGTGAACCACAACCAAGAGAAGGTTGTGGAGAGTGAAAATTGAAGAAGATGAAGAGGTGCTTGCATATCCAGTCCAAGGAGTAGAATCTATCCAAGGAACTATAGCAGCATACAAGGTTAGCGACACCAACAAGATGAATATCAGATTGAAGCCAAGGGAAGCCACAATCCAATTGTTGGTTTCAATATTGAATCAAAAGAACCCATTCTTGAAGGTACGTCAAAGATTGATGAATCAGTATAAGATTGGTGAATCGGTATAAGAATTTTTTTTTCTTTTCTAAAGGTATTACACTTATCAATTCATTACTTTACAAACAATAAAAGAGTACATACATACAATGCACAATACCCAAATATTTAACATGGAAACCCAAATGGGGAAAACCACAAAAATATTTTACTTAAAATATGTTTGCATGCAACAACATGTTACAGACACCAATATGTTACAATTTTTATAGGCACCAACCTAAAAGAGACACCAATCCCTTCACCCAAGCACCAACTCAACAACACCTGTAGGCACCAACCTACATTTGCAATATTTGCAAGCACCAACCTGTTGGAGACATCAATCTTCTTAATTGGTCACCAACTCAACAACATGTAAGCACCAACTCACTAGAGACACCAACCTCCTAAACTTGTCTGTCTAGATTAATTTCTTCTTGAATAGTCATCAATTCATGTCAAGCTTCCACCTGTATAAATCTGTTGATTCAATAACTGCTCTAGTTGTTGTAATTACCATAAATTCTCCACATGTTCACAATAAAAAAAAAATTCAAATGTTCCTTGTTTAACCTTGCACCTCCCTACTACCCTTAGACGATTATGTCTTTCTCTCTTTCTTTCTCTAGAATCCATGAGTCTCAGAGCCTCAACTTCACTCAACACACTTACACGTCCACATTTGACTACCACCACACACAATGAAAGGATTAGTGTTGGCATAGGGGCAGACCCATGGTTCAACTCTAACAGTGCACCAACAAACCCTAACTACTGGCCCTTTCAGAAACACCCGCGAAGTAGATGCAGTCTCACTTGAAGTAGCAATAGGGGGTTGCAGGACACAGGTGTCTACAACCAGAGGAAATGCAAAATGATTCTAGAACTCAACGCAATACAATATAGATATCCTTTACCACTATTATGCTCACTTTGTGAGGCTAGCTATATCTATTATATTTAATACAACAATGCAATAACATTATATCAGATAGAAAATAACACAACATCAACCATAAGAACAACAAGATATACATGTTTCACCCTCTCCCTAGGGTTGCATCCACAGAACTACATTTCTTGATATATTAAATGAAAACATACATTTCTATCTATGCACTTCGCTGCATATCTCTCTCTCTGTCATTCTCTCTATCTCCCCTCCCTACGCACCCAGCTACAGGGTTGATCTTTGCACCCAACTGAAGATCCGAAATACAAGAATGCACAATACTTCAATCTCAATGTTTCTCTCACCCACAATAGTAGTAACCAATGACCAACCCTCTCGACTCTTCTAGACCTTTATTTATACATTACATGACTCTTGGACAACCTTAGAACAAAGTCTAGGTGTCAAAATCCTAGATCCAAAACCCTAGGTCCACATGAGCCACATTTTCAGGGCTTCTCCAGCCCGTTTTTCCTTCTTTTCCACTAAGTGCTACAAATCACCCGTTGGTGTCTTTTCCCACTTGTTGAGCTGTCCACGATCCATCTTCTTTGATTCTTTGTCCTCCTTGACCTTCTCTTTCAATGAATTGCTTTTCCTTTACCTCGCTCCTTCTTTTCTACTTCTTTAACCACTTCAACCCCTCCTTGGCTTGTGTGCCTTCCCGTGCAATTCGTACTTTGCCTTTCTTCCTTAATATTCTATTTATTCCATAACCAAGGGCCAACAGGTCCCCAAAACCCACATGTGACTCGTCCGTAGTCACTGCAAGATTGAGCCTTCTGTAATACTTCGATTGCAGACTGTGTGAAGCAGCATGTGATATCTGCTCTATTCCTCCCCATCTTGTGTAGACTGTCTTTTCTATATCTAGTACCCAATTTCAACTGCAATTGGTACCTATACCCTTCTTCCTATGGTTTTACTGAGAGCTGCGAGGCAGCTGGTTGTAATAATATAGTTTTAACCAACTCCCATTTACCTAACCATCTTTTTATTCTCCATTGAGGGTCTTCAACTGCGCATCTCCTCCTTCTGTAACATAGGCAACTTCGAATGGTCTGAACCAATGTGTCCTAAACTTCCCTGGATGCTTCATGAACTTGTTGTCATATAACAATACCAAATCTCCTTGTTTAAATGATTTCTTCTTGATATGTCTATCATGGTAAGCCTTCTCTCGTTCTTTTTGTACCTGCTGATGAAATCTTGCAATGAGAATGTCTTCCTCCAGTTCCAGCAACTGCGCAAGCTTGTCTTGAACAGTGCCGATGTCATCCATACCTGTAAATGTTGCAATTATTAAACTAGGAACTAAGTATTCCATAGGTACCACTACTTCCAACCCATAGACTAACTTAAATGGGGTCTGTGTTGTTAACTTTTTGCAAGTAGTTCTATAAGCCCATAATACTGCTGGAATTCTCAGATCCCAATCATCTTGGTTAACACTAAAAATCTTAGTCATCGTTGTTTCCAAGATCTTATTGAAAACTTCGACTGTGCCATTCACCTGTGGGTGGTATGGAGTGCTCTTCTGATGGTGAACTTCGAATTTCTGAGTCAAGGCTTCAATAGTTTTGTTGATGAAATGTGTGCCTTGATCACTTATAAGAATCTTTGGGCATCCAAATCTGGTTATAATATCCTCAAATATTAATTACGCAGCTGTGGCTGCACTACAGTCCTTAACTACTCTGGCTTCTGCCCATCTGGTCAAATATTCTGTAGTAGTGATAATGTCTCTAGCTCCTGTGCTCTTTCCTGGTGTGTTGATCGGTCCCACAAAGTCAATAGCCCATTTCTCGAATGCTTGTAATGTTAATTGTGGTGCCAAAGGAATCTCATCCCATCTATAAGGCTTCCCTAGTCTTTGACATACATTGTAGGCTCTGTATTATTCCTTAGCATCCTTATGTAAAGTAGGCCACTAGAGGCCAACTCTGAGAACCTTCTGTGTTGTTTATTTCCCTGCATAATGTCCTCCTGCGATGCCTTCATATGCTTCTGCAAGAATCAATGGTCTTTCTGCCTCCATAACACATCTCCTCAAGATATCATTTGGTCCCATCTTATACAACTATCCAGCTATGAGTTGAAAGTTAGTAGTGTGGATTACCAACTGTTTCTTCTGAATAACTGTATACTCACGAGGTGCCATTCTTGTGGACAAAAACTGAACTATCTTGGCGAAGTGATCATCGACTTTTCTGATGGCCAACAATTGTGCATCCGGTAGTGTATCCTCCAGACTAGTAGGTTCCTCACCATGTTCTAACCTGGATAAGTGATCAGGTGCTTTATTCATTCTTCCTGGCTTAACCACAATATCAAAGTCATACTCTTGGAATAGTAGTAGCCATCTGCATATTCTTCCCCCCAACATTGGCTTGTTGATTAAGTACTTCAATGCAGAATGATCAGTGAACATCTTAAAATTTCCTCCCAACAAATAGTGTCTAAACTTTTGCAGTGCATATACCATAGCCAAGTCTTCTCTTTCAGTCGTAGTATAGTTCCTTTCAATTGTAGAAAGCTTCCTGCTAGCAATGACTATAGGGTGGTCTATGTCTCTTGCTCTTGGTTGTGCTAAAACTGATCCTAATGCAATGGACGAAGCATTGACATGAACATTGAACTTCTTAACCCAATCTGGAAAGACCAAGATTGGCGCGATGGCCATTTTCTACTTTAGTGTGTCGAAGCTCAGCTGGCATTCTTCTGTCCATTGTAACTCACTGTCCTTTTTTAATAGCTTCTCCATAGGTGTTGTTATTTATGCATATCCCTTAATAAAATTCCTATAGTATCGAGTGTGTCCCAGTGCAGTGTGCAACTATCTAACCGAAGTGGGAGGAGGTAGATTAACAATGATATCAATTGTGGAAGGATCCACCAACAACCCCTGTTTACACACAATGTTCCCCAACAACACTCCAAAAGGTGAAAATAAAATACCTTTTTTCAAATTCAGGGCAATCTAACATTGCCTGCAATTATCTAACATCAATCCCAAACATTCAATATGATTTTTCGGTAGGCTTAAGATAGTCCAATCACCGAAATATGCTTCCAAGAACTTGTGTAAAAAGTCCTTAAATGCTTCGAGACCACCACCCTCAAAAATATGGCTGGTGCATTCTTCAACCCAAAGGGAATCACAGTGTATTTAAAAGAAACCCATTCTGTTGCAAATGTGGTCTTATGTCAATCTTCCTTAGCAATTCTGATCTGGTGATAACTTGGAAATCCATCTGTGAATGAATAAACCTCATGTCCTCCTACATTATCTAGAACTTCGTCAGTAAAAGGTGTAGGAAATGGATCATGTAAACATGCATCGTTAAGCTTCCTTATATCTACACATATTTTGATTTCTCCTGACTTCTTATCCTAGACCACCACAGGGATGATCCATTCAGATTCTTCAATAGGTTCTATGATTCCTGCTTCCATCATTCTATCCAATTCTATCTTAACTTTCTGCTTATATTTGGGATTCAGTCTGTAGGGTCTCTGCTTGATAGGTATTTCATCTTCTCTCAAAGGGATCTTCATTTCTCCCATGGGTCCTTTAATTCCCTTCATGTCTGTGAACTTGGTTGGAAACAAGTCCTGATATTCATGCAATAGCTCTGTGATCTTTCTAATAGTAGCATCATCCCAATAGTCTCCAACATTTGCCATCTTAGGTTCTTGCTCTGTTCCAATGTTAACTTTCTTAAGTTTAATAGGATGCCCTATAAAAGGTAATTCAATCCCCGACCCTTCTATGTCTATTTTTCCTTCAGTTTCTAATATGTTCACATTTCTAGGATCCTCATCTTCATCAACATTAAAATTGTAACAACCTTGTAACCGTTGAAGTGGCGTGGTCCATTAATCTTCTTCTTGTTCGAGAGGGAGGTTAGGTGCCTCCTCAAAGACCTTTTGTCTTACAGTTTGCAAAGCCTAATCTACTGTAGGGTACTGAATTTCAAAGATGAATGTAGCTATAAAGTTTTGGGTCATATCATACCAATATGTGGTGGTTAGGCATAGTTATGCTTGAAGGTACCAATTTATAGGTGTAGTATCTAAGGTGCTAATGAACTTATGTACCCACTATTCTTTAGGGATGTTGCACCAGGATTCCTCATAACTTCGCACATGTTCCTTAGGACAACTTTGACCTATGTACCGAACTTCACATCCTTCAACTTGGTCTGAAAAGTGCATTGTCAATAAGGTGTGACATTGTACCCACTCTGTGATGTCCTTCTTGTGTGTCCCCCACTATCTAGCTGGTGTTTCTTTCAGGGCTTCATCTAGTGCCAACATCCTTTGTTGTGATGGTACAATTATCTCAAATTCAGTTAGGAATGTCTCTAAATGATTCATACCATCGAATGTAGCAAGATTACTTACTTAGGTGCCAATCCAATGAACTTCCCTAGTCAATCTGGCATTCCTCTACGTAGAGACTTCATACATTCTGTTCTGCCAATTTTACAATACTTCTTCTGAGTCTGATGAGCATGATGTTGGCCCTTAACCAGGGTTTGTGGAAACACTGGTCATGTTTGACCAATTTTGGGACTTCGACAGGCTGGTTGAAGGCGGAGCGCAAGGTGAAGTGGAGATCACAGGATCTCGTCACCTTTTGTGGACCTTTTTGGGTTATGGTTTATGTAACGGGTATGGGATGTCATCCCATGGGTTTTTACCCATGTTTAGGCCTCTTTGTAAAGTATAAGTAGATATCTAGGCGATGTAAGAGTAGTGAGACCTAGTAGTATGGCTTGGTGCTATGCTAAGTGCAAATGATTGTAAGAGGCTTTGTGCATACTATGTGTTGACACTTGCAGAGCTAAGTGCAAGACATCTATAGTGCTTTGTGAACTGACTGTGTAAGGCTCAGTGACTAGATCTACTCGGGGAAGGAGGATCTGGTGAGGTCTGTGAAGATCTCCTGTCCTATGCAGAGTGGGTTTTGAGGCTTTGTGCATATAATATGATTGACATAAGATAATAAAGAATAAGAAGAGTTGGTGGACGTAGCCCCAGGTTGGGGGTGAACCATGTATATCCTGTGTTTTGATTGCTTTGTGCATTATGGTTGTTATGTTGTTGATGTGAATTTTGCTTAGTGTTGTTATCTTTATGTATGATGCATCTTGTTGGAACACATATATTTTTATAGATTTTATATTTTAAATAGGTTTTATTATAGTTTAAATAAAAGCAACGCGTGCTTGATTCTAACCATTCATGAAGTCTCAAATCTAATCAAACGATCCTAAACTCTTAAAGGTGATGGAGCTGCCTACTTGTTAACAAGTCAAACCACTAAAGACTACTTTCAAAATGTCGGGTTTCAGAGTTTCGCGATGCAAGTATATCAACATATAGAAACTCCAAAGTTCCGATAGCTGAAATCATGAAACTGTCTTAAGCATTAAACCATATTAATTGAAGATTAAAAATGATTAACGGTTAATTAATCATATCGTGATTTCGCGTTTCAGAGATCCTACATATAGTATTTCCAAAGTCCCGATATCTAAAATCACGAAATTGTCTTAAGTGGTAAACTGGGTTAATTAAGGATTAAGAACAGTTAACGATTAATAAATCTTGTTGCGATTTCGTGTTTCGAGAATCCTAACATATAGCGACTATCAATACCCCGAGACTCGAAACCCCGAAATCTTTGAGGTTAATCATGATTAATTAAAAAGGGTTAAACATAATTAAAATTAATTAATCACATCGCGATTTTGCATTTCGTAAGTTATAGCTCAGACTATTATAAGATCTCCTAAGAGCCAAAATGATGAAATTTACTTAATGATAAATACGATTAACTGATTTTTTAACAAATGGTTATCTCTTAATTAATCTGTTGCCTAATGAAGACTAGGATAAATTCAAATTTTGTCTGTGCTTTTCCCGAGCATGAACCACCAAAAAATAAATGACATTAATAATGCATTTACGACAATCATTCCAAATAAGATTTTGAGCCACCTCTTAAATCTGATTCATTAAAGAAAGTAAATATTTCGCGAGTAAAGGTATTTGTTGATCTATGCCATTAAAGGAAACGAGTTGTGAGTTTGAATTCCATTACACGTTTCTAGTGAGCAGTAAGTTTTCCTAGCTAAAGGATTTTACACTTTTCATGTGACAGATAACAGAGTTCAAAATTTCGATACCATGGCTCCACGGAAAACACCTAAAATGACTGGTGAAAGTTCGAGCCAGAGCGTAGTGTTAATGTTTATTCCATTATTATAGTTCTTTGCATTTCAATAGATAATAGAAACATAAGAACAAGATCACTGAGAAATACACATTCACAAGAGACACAACATTTATCCTGGGAAAACCTCTAGGGGAAGAAAACCCAGCAAAAACTTCCTTAATATAAATAGCCAATACAATGCCAAGAGATCTTATGCTAAAATAGAAAGTCCTCTCCCAAGATATGCACCACTCTCTCTCTCCTTTGCTGGTAATATATCAGAACTTGTCTCTCAAACTAAGCAAGTGAGTTGTGATCAAACGAGGTGCTAGCCTCCTTTATTTATACAAGTTCTGGCACATGTGAAGTGTCTTTTTACTGGCAGGGCCGACTTCTCAATCTGGGTGGGTAAACCCACCTTTATTATATTTCTGGGTCTTCTTATTAACTACAGGGGCTAACTTCTTATCATGCCTATTATAATTGTTTGTTGACCAATCTGCAAAAGGGGATTTGGTCCCATTACAATATCCGACATGATCAATCCACAATGGGGATTGATCCTATAAATAAAATATCAATAATAATAAGAATATTCTTTGTAGTTACATTATTTCAACACTCCCCCTTAACAAGAAGGGTATTCTTCAGCAACATCATGCGAGAGAGAGAGGACAACATCATCAACAACATCAGGTAGGAGGACAACATCCTCAATATCATCTTGGCTGGCGTATCTATAAATCATCGAAAGAATGCCATCATCATATGCATCAATATGTATCAATAAAAATGATACCTCATCACAGCACTAGGCTGGCACATCACAATACTACACTAGCTCAATGTCACAGCTGATAAGCTGGTAGCTTAGTGTCAGTCACATCTTGCTTTATGTCTAACAACTAGGTCAAAAGAAAGGTATACATCATCATCTTTCTTTATGTCTAACAACAAGGTCAGAAGCAAGGAATCATCTTGCTTTACGTCTAACAACTAGGTCAGAAGCAAGGAACACATCATCATCTTGCTTTACATCTAACAACGAGGTCAGAAGTAAGGAATCATCTTGCTTTACATCTAACAACTAGGTCAGAAGCAAGGAACACATCATCATATTTCTTTACGTCTAACAACGAGGTCAGAAGCAAGGAATCATCTTGATTTACATCTAACAACTAGGTCAGAAGCAAGGAATCACACAGCGTCTTGCTTTACGTCTAACAGTGAAGTCGGAAGCAATGACTCATCTTGCTTTACATCTAACAGTGAGGTCAGAAGCAAGGAATACACACAACATCTTGCTTTATGTCTAACAACGAGGTCAGAAGCAATGAATCATCTTTCTTTACATCTAATGGCGAGGTCAGAAGCAAGGAACACACAACGTCTTGCTTTACGTCTAACAGCGAGGTCAGAAGCAATGACTCATCTTGCTTTACATCTAATAGCGAGGTCAGAAGCAAGGAACACACAATGTCTTGCTTTACATCTAACAGTGAGGTCAGAAGCAATGACTCATCTTGCTTTACGTCTAACAACGAGGTCAGAAGCAAGGAACACACAACATCTTGCTTTACGTCTAACAACAAGGTCTGAAGCAATGACTCATCTTGCTTTATGTCTAACAGTGAGGTCAGAAGAAAGGAACACACAACGTCTTGCTTTACGTCTAACATCGACGTCAGAAGCAATGACTCATCTTGCTTTACGTCTAACATCGAGGTCAGAATCAAGGAATATATATATACTCCCCCTTTCAGGGAGGGTCCTTTCGGACTATACTAAGATTATATCGAAAGTGTTCAAACTTTACATGAGATAGAGGTTTGGTCAACACATCAACAACCTGTTCATCCATGCTAATGTACTAGAGCTTCAAATATCCTCTCTGTACCATGTTGCGGATGAAATGATAGCGTATCTCTATGTGCTTCGTGCTATCGTGGAATACATGATTCTCTGTCATCTTTATGCAGCTCTGGTTGTCACATAGAATCACGGTTTCTCTCATCTCCAAGTCAAATAGGCCAGTCAGCAACTTTCGAAGCCATATAGCTTCACAGCTAGCAGAACATGTGGCAATGTACTCTGCTTCCGCTATTCTGAGAGCGATACTGGATTGCTTCCTACTCTGCCACAAGATTATGGCTGATCCCAAACTGAAACAACATCCGTAAGTGATTTTTCTGTCAGCAACGCTTCCTGCCCAATCTGAATCAGTGTATCCACTCAATGTGAAGTCATGATCTCCATCATAGCTAAGACCATAATCCATTGTACCTTTAAGGTACCTCATCACATGTTTTGTAGCCATTAGGTGAACACGTCTGGTCTCTACCAGAAACTGACTCAAGGTGTTCACTACAGAACAAATTTCTAGTCTGGTGTTTGTCAGGTACATCAGTGATCCAATAATATGTCTGTACAGTGTGGCATGTATCAAGTCTGATGAAGTATTGACCAACAGCTTTAGCTTCATTTCCATGGGTGTATTCATGGACTTACATTCTAGCATTTCGAATCTCTTTAAGATTTCGACTGTGTTTAAGGAAGATCCTTTCTGGACTTTGCCATACCTCAAGACCTAAGAAGTAATGTATTAGGCCAAGGTCCTTCATTTCAAATTATGCGGCAAGTCTCTTTTTACATTCAACGATGAGCTTTTCTTCTCCAGTTAAGAATAAGTCATCCACATATAGCAGTAAGATTATTGGCTCATTATCCATAATTTTGAAGTAGAGATTTGAGTCTGCTTTACTCTTGGTAAAGCCTAAGCTCATCAAGAAACTGTCTACACAGCCATACCAAGCTCTAGGAGCTTGCTTCAATCCGTATAAGGCTTTCTTCAATCTGCAAACATGAGACTTCCTGTCTTCAACCTCAAATCCTTGAGGTTTCTCTATATACACTTCCTCTTCGATGACATTGGTTTGGAAAGCCGTCTTCACATCCATCTGGTGCAGCTTCCACTTCATCTTAGCTGCAAGAGCTATGATGGTCCTGATCGAAGTGTATCTGGCCACAGGAGCGAATGTCTCTTCATAGTCAATGCCTTCCTTCTGGGAAAAACCACGAGCGACAAATATTGCTTTATATTTCTTAATACTTCCATCAGCAACATGTTTTATTTTGAAGATCCATTTTGATGATACCACATCCTTACCTTTTGGTCTAGGAACTATTTCCCATACATTGTTCTTTATTATGGATTGGTATTCCTCTATCATGGCATCTTCCCATTCCTTCTTTTGAATGGCTTCTTCAAAGCAAGTAGGCTCCTCATCTAGGAGATCACACATCAAAGCCGTATAACTGGAGAATGGCTTTGGTCTTTTCACCTGTCTCAAGGTTCCTTCTGGAACACCATACTTATATCCATATTGAATAAGCTCTCTTGCCCAAGTAGGCTTTCTTTTATGGGAGAAGGTCATTTGAGGAGGTTCTTGAACTTCTATTACATCATGGTCTTCAAGAGTTTCCTCATCAGGGGAAGTTACGACTTCCCTCACTAGTTCTGCAGCTCTAGGAACTTCTCTCATGGATTCTGTAATCCCGGGAATTGCTGGTTCCTCTTCATACACTTCTTCAAGCTGACATCTTCTTGATTTCTTAAGTGTTGTTTCTTCATCAAAGGTCATGTCCCTGCTGATCTCAATGTGGCGGTGACTTGGTATATAGATTTTGAAGGCCTTGGAGACCTCACAGTATCCCACAAATATTCCCTTCTTTCTGGAGGGTTCCAACTTGTTTCTCTTCTCTTTCGGAATGTGTATGAAGACTGGGTAGCCAAATATTTTGAGATGGATTACCTCTGGTTTCTTTCCGGTAAACATCTCTTCCGGGGTCTTGAACCGAAGTGCGCTATGGGATAATCGATTCTGCACATAACCAACTACCATTGTTGCTTCTTCCCATAAGCACATAAGAAGATCTTGATCATGGATCATAGTCTTCACAACTTCCATAATCGTTTTGTTCTTCCTTTCAGCTACACCATTTTGTTGAGGATTATAGGGAGTAGTGAGTTCCCTCTTGATCCCAACATCTCTGCAAAAGTTCATGAACTCCTTTGAGGTATATTCTCCTCCATTATCTAACATGAGTATCTTAATCTTCCTTACATAAGGGTTCTCTTATCAAGGCTTTGAATTCCTTGATATTGATGAACACTTCAAATATATCTAGGTCTTTTATGAGAATAGTCATTAATGAATGATACATAGTATACATACCCATTAATGGAGGATGATGGCATTGGGCCACACA
>JASDQU010737132.1:37905-51049 GCA_032191745.1 Picea mariana | reverse complement strand
CCACGAGTCTGATTTAAGCTCTTTTCTAAATCGTCTAAAAAATGAAAATATGGCCGAGTGATTTGTCCCTTTCACACTCATTAAATTGGACTTGAAAGGTCATGAGTCTTAGCTAATATATTTTCCATCTCGTTATCAAAAAGCGAAAAGATTGTTGAGTGATTTGTCCCTTTCACACTCGTTAAATTGGACTTGAAAGGTCATGAGTCTTATTTAATCTCTTTTCTAACTCGTTATCAAAACGAGAAAATATTGCCAAGTGATTTGTCCCTTTCACACTCATTAAATTGGACTTTAAAGGTCATGAGTCTTAGTTAAGATATTTTCCGACTCGTTATCAAAAAGCAAAAAGATTGCTGAGTGAGCTTGTCTCTTTCACACTTGTAAATTGATTTTGAAAATATGTCTATTTGGCACAAGTTTATCCCATTTTCACACCAAGTAGACTAAAAGACATAAAAAATGACAATTTTTGGCATTAGGTTTTGATTACATCTCATGCCCTTGCTTGTAGTATTGAGCCTATAGTTGGTTCTCGCTTTGCGTTATAAACCGTTTTCCTCAATAGTTTTGCATCCTCAACCAAGCAGGACCTTGTTTATATCGTTCATAATTTGACACCCTATAACTAGGATGGAACATTCCCCCGAGTGTCCATCTCTTGCATGCACTTCCCTACATTGAGCATAGGTATGTTTCATTGCTGGAACTATTTTTTCTTACTTGCGACACTTGTTTCCTCCTTTGTATGATAACATTCATTTGTCTATGAAAAAAAAAAAAATATGGGTGGGAAGGGGGTATTATCTTGTATTGGCAGCAATCGTGTCACCTTTGAATAGAGCACAAAGTTATTGAGTCCATTCATCATCATAATTTTTGGATTAGTATGGCCTTAAGAATCTGAGCTCATTACATAGTCCTTCTCTACTGATTGGTTACTCTTCTAGTCCCTACAGAGAATTTCATTGATGCCTCCTGCATCTCACGGTTTCATCATTAGGTCTATGTTGTCAGATTCCTCCACATGTCTCATGCACTTGTTCAAAGAAAGTCTATCAACCTATGTCATCCACTCCTCAGAACTCTTGACTTTGCATGTCGGCCAAACCCTCAGTTTGTCTCATAATCACATGATAGGACCCTGGCCCTACTTTCATCATTGGTAGGTAACCTTGAACCCAACAATTGACATTTCATCATTGGTCATTCACTGGGTGGTTTCCCTTGTGTTTGACGACAAGACATCTATTCACACATTGGGATTTGTGTAGTGTCTTGGATTCCATTAGCTTTATTGGTGGTTTCCTCGCCTTTGTCAGTAGCTTTCATCATTGGATGCTATTAAGAGGGTATTTTTCGTGTACCTCTTTCACTTGGCACACTCGAAAGACGCACAGGTTCATTGGTTCATGAACATGTTCTTCGTTCGATTTCCACCAAATCATGAAGCTCCTTCTTTGTACCTCATGTTGACTGATGAGAGATTCCTTAATTCTCTCCTTTAAGCAGGTCTCTTTCCATTGAATTCAACCCATTTATTCTGGAAACAAGACCTAGAGTCTTATGAGTACTTTGAGGCTTGCAGTCATCAGTGGAAGGCTCTCTCTCCATCGACAGTTGAGAATACATCAGTCTCTTATGATCGATGGATTATTCAGGTGTTCGACACCGACTCCTTTATTCACACTTGTAAGAATGTACTTGATGCCTTGATACCTAATTTCATTATCGATAGGCTGTCTTGCATTTGTTAACGATATACATCAATGATCGGTAATCAAAGGATGTCTCCTTATGTTCGACCTCAACTCCTTTATTCACATGATGCACACTTTCACCTTTGACGGATTGTGTAGAAGACTTGAAGACATCACTATGTGGCCACAACTTTTCTGAGTTGTTTCTTCCTTTTCATTGGACCAATACCTATATGACTTGAGTGATCATGGGAGATCACATTGTACTTCATGGTATACAGATATCTTCAGATTGGTTTTTGAGTCTGGTTATACCAGGCCTTGTTCATGACTATGATAGCTATTGGCATGTAACCGCATTTGTATTTTCCTATCCATGGCCATCGACAATTGCTAATTATATTTTCACATGGATCTGTAGTGTTATTTTTGGCAGCCATGTATGCAAAGTTAGTGAAAAATGTAATGAGCAACTGAGTTCGTCTAGCTGGTTCTCTACCACTCCACTTTTGGGTTATTTATAATGTATTTCAACCATCAAAGATGCTCCTTTGACCTCACACATTAGGGGGAATCTTTTAGAGAAACATTTTCCTCACCCTATGCAATCTTGCAGAGAGGGCCTTATTCCATTTCCCTATGTAGACTTGTCTACCCTGTTACTAAAATCCAGAGACAAAAATACAAATTTTTCCACTTGTACACATCTTGCACACTATACAACAAGCATATACACAGGATACTCCTCTACAACCTGTGTACATTGAGATTTGTGCCAGCAAATGAAAATTAAATGCCGGGTTTCCATGTCATGAAAAGATATCTTTGATCCTTTTCCTTCCATATACTGGAAACATTCCGACTCAGACCTTCAGTTGCATTTTGAAGGCTATAAAGAGGCCAATCTCGAGCTATGGAAAAGGAGAAAAAATTAAACTTTGAGAGCAAAGTTAATATGGAGAAATTATTTACTTCATATTGAGTGTGCATCCCTTTGTCTTTTAAGTTTGAACACAGTGTTCAGCTCCCAAGCTCTTCCCTTATTGATGGAGAACCTCATTGTCTCCCTTCTATGAGCTTGCCTTTGGTGGAGGATTGAAGTGGTGGAGGCCCAACTGGAAGGAACTTAGTTTCTCGGTTCTGAACTGTGCCGACACAGAAGTCTGTAATATTTTCACTTTTGCTAATCATTTATTAATAGAAATACTCTCTTCCCATCCAATTGATGTCTTGCAAATATATGAGTTATTATCCATGGGTGTATTTGTTATGTATATTGATGGATTATGCTGTCTAATGTGATAACCTTTTATATTGTCACCATATGATTTCTTTGCTTGTTTGTTGAGAACTTTTTACAGGTATATAGATTTGAGTCAAAGTGCTCAACGATGGACAACATCGAACATCTGGACAAGGTAGGATTTTTTCTTATCTCGCTTGCACATTGGTTTATATAGCATGTTGTTGGGATAGAGTTTATTTCTGTAGTCATTTCCGTCTGTTGTGGCTCACCCTAGCCATAGAGAGATTTTCCTCGTAACATTTCCAAATGGCTATTTTACAGCCCAAAATTGACAAAGTTGAGAAATATTTGAGGCCCCAAGACTATGACACAAAGAAGATAACAATGGATTTAGATCCATTAACTCCATAAGATAAGATCCAATGGAAAAATAAAATAGAATATATGGTGGAAAACAATCTGATACAAGAAAATTTAAATGTTCGAAAATTAAAGTTTCAAATAAATAGATTGATAAATTGGTTAAAAGTTGAAAGAGCTACCAATAGAGCCAGGATGACTAGAATCAACAATTTGGAGAAAAAGTTAATTGATCTGGGACATGGATCAAAAGACAAATCATCTATTCTTTCTTTGCTGAAGGAAAAAGAGAAAGAAATTCATATATTAAGGAAAAAACTAAACATGCTTGTTACAAAGCATGTTAGGAAAAGTGAATTGATGGAAATAGAAAAGGAAAAAGATCAAATCCATCAATAATTGAAAACTCTATGAGATCAAACAATCACTTGGAAAGAAAAATAGAGACATTGAATAAAGAAACTAAGGCAACCTTAGCAGAAAGTATTCAAAGGATAAGAATTTATGACATAGAGGTTTTCCTAGAAGGTTTTGAAGAAAAAAAGGTTGCAAAGCTTGAGGGGAAAGTTGCAACATTACAAAAGGAGTTAAGGAAAGAAATTTTTTTGATTTGAGTAAAGGATTCATAATTGATAGAACTACAGGAAAAGGTTAATAGTAGAAATTCCTTAATAGAACAAAATTATGTTGCCATAGCTGAAAAAAGACAAAATCATAGCTCAAGATAGTGTTCATATTGCAGAATTTGAATATTTCAAGAAGAAATATGATCAAAACATTGCTGGAAGGAGATATATAATAGGGGGAAAACATTGTATCTGGGATTAGATTAAAAAAATTACGCAACAAATGAAGACTCATTTCAGTGTATTATCATATACTGAAGAATTAGAGAGAAGTACCAAAATGCGAATCAACAAACATGGGAGCAATCAGGAGACAAATTCCAAATTTTAAATGATGTAATAAAGTTTGTCATTGATAAAACAAAGGATGACTTAAAATTGTTAGACATCAAGGAAAGAACAACTTTCATCATGACATCTGGTGGAATGAATGTCAAACAAAAATTAATATTATATGCTAAAAAAAATGCGAAATAGTCCAAGACTTTGTAAATGAATTCAATAATAGATTCTTAGAAGCATCTGCACTAGGACGTCCAATTCCATGGACCAATCATGGATTGATTTTTTTTGGAGAGATTTATGAAGGATCTCTAGAAAAGGAAATGAAAAACTATGAACAATTTAAATATGTAAAGGGTCCGATCAGAGGGTTGGTTATTTATGAAACAATTTTTAGAGATTTATTATTATTACGTACTCTCATGAATATCTAGAAAATTTTTCCTTCTGCTAGTTATGATATTTTTACAGAGTTGGACATTGCTACAAGGAATATGATTTCATGAAAAATTCCTGAGGGAGCTGAGTGGAAACAAATTGCGAAGATGAAGAACAAAACCCCTTTACTAGTGTCATCTTCAACTATAGTCCAGGTTTCTTCCCCAACTTAGATGATGATGTCATCTCTAGCCTCCACATAAACCCCTATCTCCATGTTACTAACACCTCCTATGACAACATCAACACAAAGAATGACAAAACGTGGGACATATAGAAAAAATAAGAAAAGAAACACATAACACATCTCCTCAAAACTGTTATAACAATTGTCCCAAGAAAGAAGGAATCCACTATGAAGATCACTTCTATTTTGGGAAACTATTACACATTAAAAGAAAACGATTGAAGCAAAAATATAAAAGGTGGAATGAAAGAAGAAGGAAGGGTCATTGTCAGACTGAACATATGAACTTGCTTCAACAATCTTATTCATCGCGTGCCTTTATTTGTCTGCACAATTTATAGGTTTTTTATTTTCACAGAGGATTAATCCCCTATTTGATCAACATTGTTGTTTTGCTTTTATTTCAAGTGATTTTTAAGAATTTGATATGGATTTGTGGGATTTACTCTTAGAAAGTCTATGTCATCATCAATTTATAATTCAAGCAGTGAAAGTCTATGAACCAAATCACTTGTTGATTTTTATGAGTTTTCATGGTTGATATTCTATATAATGTTCTCAATTTACTTTATTTCATGTCTCTGTTTTACAATATTCACTACTTTATTATTATAAATATGAAATCATTTTGAATGTTACATTGGAAATTTCTGTTTTAATTTTGAGGAACCAATTATGTTGATGTTTGCAGCATTAGACATGTAGTACTTCCGTATAGGTCTAAGTGTCTATACGTGTAGAAGTTTTCCAAATCCTTCAACCTTAGTAATTTTCTCTAATTAAATAAATTATTAAAGTAAAGTGATTTTATTAATTAAAGTGAGTTTAATTTAATGAAATGTTAAAGTTATTAGCATTAGTGAATTAAATGAATCTTAGCCATTGATCTCAAGTGAGGTGAGATTTAATCTCAATAATTAATCACTTTGGATATTAGGTTTATGTTTGATTCATTCATAACTCAAGATTATAAAAGAAAGACTAGGTGAAGGGGAAAGATACACAAGAATACATAGGAGAAAAGAAGGACTTTTGCGTATGTGCTTGAGTCATCCACTTAAGAGAAAATAAGGACTTTTGCTCAAGTTCTTGAGTCATGAAGGATTGTGACTTAAGGGGATCTCATATAGGTGAAGAAATAATTTCATATAGAGATCAAGTCCGAAGGAGGAAAATGCATGTAGTGCAACAAGAAGAAGAAAACCCAACATCTAGAAATCAAAGGATAAATTTATGGGGAGCAGATCTAAGGTACCAATGGATAAACATAGTGTAGATATGAGGTACCAACAGATAGATCTAGTAGATTTGAGGTACCAACAGGAATATATAGTAGATCTGAGGTACCAATGGACAAATCTAGTGTAGATCTGAGGTATCATCAGGTAGATCTAGCAGATTTGAGGTACCAACATAAATATCTAGCATAGTTGAGGTACCAATGGATAGATCTAGTGCATCTTTGAAGTATCAACAAGAAAATATAGCATATATGAGGTACCAACAGGAAGATCTTGCAAATATGGGGACCAACAAGAAGATATAGTGCAGATCTGAGTGTCTAGTAGGAAGATCTAGACATATAGTTTCTTTAGGTCCAAAGTTGTTAGGTTCGCTGTAATTTGTATTTTTCCCTAGTGGTCCATTTTCCTAGTAAGGGAGCCCTTGTAAGATTGGGGTCATTATTAATGAAAATTTGATTTGAAGGAAGAATTTTTCTATGCATGTGTGAAGTTTGGTTTCCATATTTTTCTTCCATTGTTTCATTTCCATCCAGTATAGTTTATTTTGTGTGTTGTAATTTGATAATAAGCATGGAAATGAACAAGGTAACAATTTATCTAGGTGTTGGGAATTCAGATTTCAACATGGTTTCAGAGCGTATTGAAAGTTAACATGGTATCGAAGCTTACAATATGAGAGGGAGACAAATTTAGATACATAACAATTTATGACAACAAATCTATTAGATTTGATTTGCAGCAGTGGATGTTTAAATGACCAAACACAGATCCACAACAATTTGCAAAAAATCTGTCAGATCTGCAAGGAGATCTCTATAGATCTATAAACCAACAGTGAAATTCAGTGAGTGTTTGAAACATGAAGGAGTGTGACTCAAGAGGATCTCAACAAGGGAGAATAAGGACTTTCATCTAGATATCAACTCAAGGGATAACATATCTATTAGTGTCAATGACTCATAGAGAGAAAAAAGAAGGATTTTTTCTCAAAAAGATATCAATAGGGGCGAAGAAGGAATTTCACCTAGAGATCAATTTAGTCCAACGAAGAAGAGAATTGAGGTGGGAAGAAATAGATAGATACAGTTACAAGGATAGATCTAGGAATATTTGAGTAGCATATATGAGTCGCAAGAACCCTAGTATAAGGCCGTACGGCAAGAGTATAGGCGTTGGGATGCAGGTGTTGGTTGCATTTTTTTCTTTTCTCAGTGGGAAGAGAATATGATAGAGGACGAGGAGCAAGAAGCTTTGAAGGGAGAACAATGTTCAGAGGCTTCCAGTTCAAGGAGTCAACCTTTAGGTGGGGAGGGTGAGTTATCCCCTTCCAACTTTGTCAGGAGATACAAATGATTCATGCAGACATTGAGGGATGCTTAGGAGCATGTTGAAGACCTATTGTCGAAGACAAAAACCTCCCAAATATTGTATTATAAATAAATTTGGGACCCTTTTTTTCATTTTTTCATTTTTATTTTTATTTTACTCAAACAATATTTCCAGTTTTGTCAATTTTGGTCATACTCTTAACTTTTGTGAGTTTCATTCAATCATTAATGATATTTTCTGTTTTGGACGTTTCTCATTACATAAAGGTTTTGATTAAAAGTTTGGCTTTCAAATGTTTTTGTTCCACATATTCCTTACGATTTCTTCTCATTTATATACATTTCAAAGAGTTACAATATTTGACAAGCTATAGTTTTTGATCTATTGTCAATTTTAAAACCAATGCTCTAAACAGTGATTGATCATAATCTTTGAAATCCTACTTAGCCTGTCATAACTTTGATTTCCATGCTCTATAAATAGCTATTTAATATCTTGTTGTGGAAGGTCAGGTTTGATCTGATCATCATAAATTAAAATCAAGTTAATGGAACATTAAATCAAGGTCCTTTCAAACTACATACGAACAATACTCCTTTCCCGAAGTGCAATGCTTCGATTCCACGTATAGCTTTGAACTGCATCACCATATTCATGAATTATTACATATGGTGTTTCTTTCTCAGAATAAGTTTTTTGTTTCAAGTATTGAAGCTCTATGTTCATTTACTTACAAGAGAGAGTTTGTTAGTTTTTGTTTGTGAGGGTTTTCCAAACTATAGCTTGTCAAGATGGGAATGATTTCCAAAGTAGAACCTAGTGTCAAGCTTACTAAGCTTAGGAATATAATTTTCCAACTTTTGAAAGGGCTGGTTGGTTAAAATTTTTATGCATGTTTACCGGTTACAATGCACAGGTCACCAAATATTTCGCATGAACTTTCAATGGTGAACGCACTAAAATTGGGGGTATAGAATTAAAACTAGATGAAGAAGTAATAACTAGAGTGAACAATTTTTCATTAAAAGGGTGATTTTCTTCTAAAAACAAAAGGGTGAAGGATATTCCTTGTTCTGAAATCATGGTTTCTCCCAAATGAAAATACGATTATGAAGGTATGCCCATATCCTCAATTACAGAAAAATGACATTTTCTGTTAGTATTTATTAAGAGATTTATCACTTGTGAAGGCGGATATAGCATTTTCTTTATTTATCACTTTCATATTTTAATGGTATTCATGGATTATGAATTGAACATGCCAGCATTCTTGCTTAAAATCGTGTCTAAAATGGCACATTTATATCAGAGAAAGAATCTTAGTTCAGAAAGAAATGTCTTTCATCATGGTTTAGTGAAAATTATGATTGAATTTCAATTAAAATAGAATGGTGATTCTTGAGAAATGTTTGTGAAAAGAAATCACTTTCAGGTAAATTATGAAGCAGGTTTACAATCTCACTTTTCTAAAGATGAAACCCCAGATCCTGTAGAATATATCGTTCTTCCTTACCCTCACATTTCTCTTCCTCAACAAAACACCACGAGGGTTACTTGCAGTCAAATAGTCAAGTTTAGCTTTAGTCCAGAATCATTTGTTTTAATTGAAGCACCTCAGGTTTCTTGCGAAGCTTCCAAGCAAACCGTAGTGTCCTCTCTTGCATATAAATGTGACCCACCTGTGACCACAAAGAATGATGATTCCATTAGTCTAGTTGATTTTATGAACAAAAGACAAGGAAGAAAAATATAAAAATGTTCAGAAACAAGTCTAAGAAAACTTAGAAATTTAGTTCTCCTATCCAAGTTGAGGATGGAGAATTGATTACAAATCAGGAAGTTTCTTCACCATAACACGTTTCTTTGTAGGAACCAATTGAAAACTTTGCTAAAGAAGAACAAAATGAAAGAATTGAAACCGGTCCCAATATGGAGGTTTCCTTCTGGAAGGAAAAATATTATACAATGGATGCTAATATAATTTATTTTGAATTAGAAAATCAACTTCTTCAATCCAAAAATAAATATTTGATTGATAGCCAAAGAAGATAGGTTCCAGCTTCTAAACAAGATAAAAAGAAAGAAGCGGTTAACATTAACTCACTAGAAGTTAATATTTTTGTTAATTCAGAATTCAAGACCATTCCCAGTAACACTTTGTTATAATTTTTTTTTAGTTATTGGTATGAGTTTAGCATTATTTTTTGTACTGGCGGAATCAATAAATCGTGTTTCTCGTACTCGTGTGACATGGGATCGATTCCCATCTTCTACCTCTATAATCTCCAGGCGTGTCCACATAGCCCACAAACATGGGGCATGAGTAAATCGGGCTGAGAATCGAACTTGAGACCTCCTTTTTACATATTTCCTTCCATTTACATGGCACTAGCCAGTCGGTCTACACCCCTGCGGGTGAGTTTAGCAGTTTTTTTAGTTTAATTTGCATTTTTATTAATTGTAGTTAATAAAAGAGTAACTACAAAATTTCAAATTCTATAGCAACTCTAATTTTTATTTATTTTTATGTTTTATTAATTTATGTTTTTATTTTATTTTGTTTTACAGGTGTAAAAAGAATGTCCTCGAAAATATGGGAAATGAAAAAATTAGTTTCCAGGAAAAATTCTAAAATTGAACATTTAATAGTTTTTATTTTCATGTACTTAGTTATTTTAGTTTGTGGAATTAAACAATTTTGTTATTTTCCCATTCTAAATGGATAATTGTTTATGGTTATGGAAGTTAATTTCCGTTTTTGAATTCCTTCAATATAAAACAGTGAAGGAAAAACAATTGAGGGGGGGGGAGTTTCGATTTTTTGAAAGAGAACAAAGCTTATGCACTGATGTACAAGTTTCTGTTTGTTAGGATATTTAGACACTTAGGATTTAGTTAAGATCTACTTGGTCTAATGTGTCGTTAGATAAAAGTGTGTTTCCTAGTGTGTTTCTTTAGTATGCATTAGTAGTTAGGAAATCCGACAGTCACGATATGTTCTCAACATAGAATGATCTGACAATTCATACTCTCCTTGATCTTAACAACCAATGATCCATGGATTAACACCCGATTGGTCCATGATCTCTATTTAAAGAGAATGGAGGGTCATTTTCCGATGATCGATTATGAGAAACTCTCTTGTAAAATCTCTCTGTAGTATTTTTCTTTTGCATTAATAAACTACTCCAAGTGGCCGCATTGGCTAGGGCCATGGATGTTTCCCCATAGGGGTTTTACCACGTGAAAACATCGGTGTGTCAATATTTGATCTAGTTATGCGAGTGGTTACTAAAGGTGTTCATCCTCTGTTGGAATACCTGTGTTGTCGAACATGGTATCAGAGCCCGTTTCAAGACCCTCTCCTATTGTATATCGAGATCATGAAGACGAGTTGTCTCATCTCCATTTTCTATCATTTTTGTACATTTCTGGGCCAAGAGGACTATTCCATTGCATCCAAAGCACTCGTTTCAGTCAGGAATATTTCTAGTTTCAATCGAAAAGGTTTTTGTTTGCCCAAGATATGACCATTACAGTCAGATCCGGAGGTATAAAGCCTCAATACACATTTTTTTTAATTTTTGCAAAGTATTATTTTGGTTTTATTTCGGTTTGATATTATTTGTTTCTGGTTTGACACTCTTTTAGATCCACATATGCTCTTTTCCCCACGTCATGTGTGATCTCAAAAAATCAGAAACATATAGGAAAAGGTGCATCTTCCGGGTAAGCTAATAGAGATCTAACCCTTGTTGTCATCGAGAAATGCATTTTTTTTCTTGTGTGAAAATAGTATTTTTTGAGCACGCTCTCTAAGGCCGTCTTTAACAACAACAACAACAAAAATCTCAATCTTCTTGCAAAACAATACAATATGTTTTGCTAGCCCATTTGGTTAAAAGTTGCCTTATTAAGTAAGAGGTCTTGAGTTCAAGTCTCTCTTTTGTTACTTTTTTTTGAAAATGTTCAAGGTAAAATTTTAAAGTGTATTTCACTTCAAGTATAAAAGTGAACCACTATAAGTAGCTTTAATATTTTATTTTAGAGTTATTTATTTTGCATGAAGTAACTTCATTGTAAAAGTGATCCCCATTCTCTTTATAAAAGTGGGTCACTTCATAAAACAACTTACACCACCACGTGGTCATTTGGTTACCGTTTATGCCTTTTTTAAAAAGGGAATAACTTTCACATCTGAAGTCCATTTTAAGTGCTACTTTTTTTTAAACCACATAACTTTTTGAGATCTTTCCATTTAGATCATCAGTTTCAGTTTTTAAATCCACATTATATGAATATTTAATATGACTTCTACAAGTAATATCTTACTTACCAGCACCAACTACTTCCAATGGAAATCCCATATGGAGGATTTATTAAGATGTAATGGCTTGTACTGGATTGCCTTGGGAAAGGAAACAACACCCACTGATGTTGATAAGAAATCCAAATGGGATAATAGGAATGACAAAACACATGGATTAATCAGAATGTCCATCACTCCTAATTTAAGGTTCCACCTTCAATCAATTGATAAACCCAAAGAAGCTTGGGAAAATATTGAATCTGTGTTTGGTAAACACAATATTATTCGAGCACAACAATTATAAAATCAAGTACTGACTTTAATTCCAAGTGATTTTTCTTGCATTGAACACTATCTATCTAAGTTTAAAACACTCAATACTTTATGTGAAGAATGTAAGATAAAGATAGACGAAGATCGGTGCATCTATATTATTCTTTCTAAGCTAGGTAGTGTATATTTTGTGTTTGTATCTACCTTTTATGCCATGCAAGAGGATCTAGGGACAAATTATCAAAAAACCGGTCTTGAGAACTTTTTTGATGCTTTGATTAGAGAGCAAGATAAGCTAGTACAACTTGGAGTGATCAACACTATAGGTACCTCGAACAAAGCCTTAGTTTTCCATCAGAAAGATAAACCCTAGAATCCCAAGAAGCAACATCATCTGCACAACAACAAGCAATATAAGGGTCCTAAACCCACTTAGACAACTTCCTCTCCTAATGGAGACAAAGGAGAAAAATATAAAAATAAGAAGACTGACAAACATTGCAACTTTTGTGATAAATATGGTCATGATGAGTCCAAATGTTTCAATAAGATTACAACTTTAGAAACAACAATGAAGAAGCACAACATCAGTATTGATTCTAATACTTCTTCTTCTTCTCATGAACATGCACTTTCAACTTCTAGTTTCTCCTTCAATACAACTTCTACTTCTACTTCTCATGAGTGGCTTATTGATTCAGGAGCATCTTATCATATGGATAAGGATAGAGACATATGTTCTACTCTAAATGAATGTAACTCCAAGAAAATATTTGTTGGTGATGATAGATCTCTCAGTATTGAAGGATCTGGAATAGTTCAAGTAAGAAATGGTCATTTCAATGATGTGTTATGTGTTCCAAGTCTTTCTTGTAACCTTCTATTAGTATATCAAATCACTCATTTAGGTGAAGGTAAAACTGTAGAGTTTTCACCTCACCAAGTTGTAATCAAGGATGTAAAAGATCCTAAGCGTATTATTGCAACTGGAATTGTTGATGATATTACCAGGTTGTACAAGTTTGACAACTTTGGGTCATCATCTTTTTCATCAGTTTTTGTTTCTCATAGAGATGACTTGAGCAAGCTTTGGCATGAGTAGTTTGGTCATCTAAACTATCATTCATTGCAGCAACTATGTAATCAACAG
>JASDQU010737132.1:20670-36661 GCA_032191745.1 Picea mariana | reverse complement strand
ACATATTATATTACATCAATCATCAATCAATCAATCCTTTGACATCAATCAATCACTTGACATCAATCAATGACATCAATCAATCAAACCATTGGCATCAATGACAACATGATCCAACACTGTAGTCATCAACTTGTCATGTGTACCTTTGAATCTTGATTAATCAAACTTGGAGCCTTGTCCTCAAGAATGAGTTCTTTCTTTTCTTCCAGGTCTCCTTCACTCAAGTGACGAGTGCTTTCTTCAACCTGTCTTCTGTACTAAGACAATACGCTAGCTTGACAAAAGGTTAGGTTAGAGGATAAGCTCTATGATCAACTTTCAATTATAATTTGATCATAGCTTCAACATGCAACACTGATAATGTCATGACAAATAGATGTATATCAGAATAATCACACCTGGGTTGCATCATTCCTCTGAATGCGTTGGATCTTTAGATCCTTCTGGATCTATGGAAAAATATCCCTTCTCCTGCAAATACTCTTTAGGGTTTAACCAATAAACATATGTAAGTACATACCTCTGATAGCATTTGCAGGTAGTGGCTCCATTTGGTAGCAGCGATAATCATTACCAACTCTTAAGAAAACTTCAAGGGTGATTGCAACTGGTTCTACAGCTGCAACTACAACTGGTATTGCAACTGCAACTACAACTGCAACTTAGGGTTTTATGAGGAAACCCTAATTTTTCAAACTTCAAATTTTGAAATTCTGATCCAGGGAATAGATGCGTTGAGTTGAGGCGAGTATGTTGGTGTAGTCAGAATTTTGAAAATCCAATTTTTACCCCCTTAAACTTCGTCTGCGGATTTCTGGACTGGTGCTTCTAGTTTTCTGGTACTTTGTGAAACTAGGGTTTCAATTTTTGGGAGATCTATCCATTGAAAAGGTGCGCTGAAGTTGCCAAAATGATCGTTGGGGGAGGGCGCAACTTTCTAGGTGGTTTTGGAGCTGAAAAGATTCACTTTTGAAAAACCCTAATTTGCAGGTATTGAAACACTGACGTTTTTCCTCTTGCGAAATATGCTTCCTTCAGGTTAGCTATGATATCATGTTAATGTTTATGCCATTATTATAGTTCTTTTCATTTCAATAGATAATAGCAACATAAGAACAAGATCATTGAGAAATACACATTCACAAGAGACACAACATTTATCCTGGGACCCTCTAGGGGAAGAAAACCCAACAAAAACTTCCTTAATATAAATAGCCAATACAATGCCAAGAGATCTTATGCTAACACAGAAAGTCCTCTCCCAAGATATGCGCCACTCTCTCTCTCCTTTGCCGGTAACAGATGAGAACTTGTCTCTCAATATGAGCAAGTGAGTTGTGATCAAATGAGGCACTAGCCTCCTTTATTTATACAAGTTATGGCACGTGTGAAGTGTCTTTTCACTGGCAGGGGCGACTTCTCAATCTGGGTGGGTAAACCCACCTTTATTATATTTCTAGGTCTTCTTATTAACTACTAGGGCCGACTTCTTATTCTGCCTATTATAATTGTCTGATGACCAATCCGCAAAAGGGGATTTGGTCCTATTACAATATCTGACATGATCAATCCACAATGGGGATTGATCCTATAAATAAAATATCAATAATAATAAGAATACTCTTTGCAGTTACATTATTTCAACACGTAGATGTCCTCTCCAACACCTTGCCCAGAAACATAGACACTGTCAAATATTAGACACAAATATCCGATATTCTTTAGTATGAATTGGTAAATTTCCCAGATGATTCAAGTGACAATGAGAATGAAGACCTATATACCAAGTACAAAATTGTTGCACAATAATAATTACATAAGATAGCGGCGAGGCCTAGGCTCTTGCCTTACAATAATATGATCGATTGGGCATTGGAGCACATAGATATTCCAACCAGAACCATCTTCAACTCATGAAAAGTCATAGTTGGGTCTTTTCGACCTGAACATCTACAGGTGATGTACAAATTGTCTCCTGAGCCCAATTTCACTTACAATGCTAGTTTCCTGGCTGACTTTAACAAGAAGGAATGTGACCAATATGGAAAAAACCTTTCCGACTTAGTTAAGGACTATTATTCTTGCACTGAGAAGTTCAGAGATGACTCTCATGGAATATATGCAGTTGTTGCATTATAACCTCATATAATATATATCGCGATGATGATGTGTAGACTCTATGGGAAAGAAAACATGACACACTTCCATTTAACGTGGGTGTCAATTATACACACAGTAGCAGAAGGGTATTCTCTCGATTGGTCCAAGATATTGTGAGACAACTTGGTGAGAGAAATTACAGAGTATCAATCACTAAAATCCAAAGGGAAACCAACCCCAGTTTTCATGTCAGCTTATATCATGGACACCGTCTGTTTCATGATGCCTTTTCCTCTGATGGGTTGGAGATGGACTCCAAATAATGTTGAACCCATACATACTTATCACTTGAAACTTTGGGAGGACAAGGCAAAGGATTTCTTTTACGAAATCGGCAATTGGGTGGTGGTGCCGATGCACACTGCTATATATGGCTACCCACCTCCCAGGATTTTTGACAAAGTGGTAACTAATCTGGGTAGAATAGTAGACTGGTATATTGAGGAACATATTTCCTACATCAGGTTTTTCGGCTGTTCGGTCCCCCCACATGCTCTACCACAATTTTTACTAGATCGACTAGTGTGCTGAGAGGTAGCACATCAAACTATTCTTGGAGGGATTAGTAAGGAACTGAAAGTAGTACAGAAAAAGGTATGGCCATATTTTCCCTTACATATTAGGTACATTTTCTCTACTAATTTTGGCCATTCGAAAGTGGAGGCCGCAACCCTGGGAGAAATAAAACTGGTCAATATTGAGTTCAAGAGGCACGATCCACAGAAAATCGTGAGTAATTACATGGCCAACTACAATTTAAAATGATATGAACATGAAGACTCTCCTCAGGACGAAATGTTTCGAGGAGCAAGGTCCTATCAAGAGGTCCTGAGTCGAGTTCGAGCTCTGTCGCCAGATAGAATGGATAGATTTTATAACTTTCAGAGACATCGAAGGAATGGTCTCCCCAAGGTATTACAAGGATAAGTCTCGATGCCTCTAGATACACAGCAAACAGAGACCCAAGGTTTAGAGACAACGAGTTCCAACAGACAAGAAAACTGAGAAGAATTGGAGAAGATTGAGGTGTTAACTCATAAAGGAGATAACACAGAGACAAATGTATCAGGTGATTAAGATACAGAGCAAACTGAGAAATCGACAAAGAGGGGAGAAGAAGGGACGTTGTTTACACCAGACAAATCATCTACAAACATGGTCAAGAAACAGTCATCCACTGAAATTGGCAACCCCATCCAGTTTGTCACACCATTGCAGTTTACAAGAGGAAACCCCAATGCAGAGGTAATGTTCATAGAAGATTTCACACCTATCGTAACTAAAGAGATACCTCCTTCAGATTTATTTTTTAGTAGGAAAAGAAAGCCCATAGTGAAGAGAGAAACACACCAGAGGGAAGGTGCAACTGTCAAGAGACACAGGGTGCTACTTGATGGAGAGGCTTTGGAGGAGGTAGACTTTGCTGAAGAAGTAGTAGGTTCGCTAGGGGATTCTGAAACAACCAACCAGTTTTCAGTTGGAAACTTAAAGGAAATATTGAAGCAGAAAGATCTACTAATAGGGTAGTTGAAGAATCAAATAAGAAATGTAGAAAAGAATGCCAGAATCAAAGTCAACAAAGGTCTTGAAAAGGCTAGAGCTAGTGATATACAAGAAATTCAACAGCTAAAATCCAGTCTCGACGGGATGCACACAAATGTACAGGCGAGCGAAGGCAGTACCATTCAACAAAGTGAATTGGTAAAGAAATTACAGGCCAAGGTGAACTTGACTGATAACATGGTTATGGATATAACCATATTCCAAGAATAGGCATTGGAGTAATGTAATAAAATATAATTAGTGCAACGAATCCTTTTTGACAAGGTGAAAATTATCCAAAATCATTTTCGGGTGGTGAATGAATCATTGGATAATATTTGTTTCAGAGAAAGAGAGGCTAATGCTGCTCGGGCCACTTTTCAAGAAGCAGTTGTTTCGTTGGCCAGAGAAGAAATGTATTTAGTTCCCAGGTTGTCTGTTTCAGAGCAGGTTAGAGGTGACATAATATTGAAGACCTGGGAAGCCAACATAGCTGAAAGTAAAAGAACGGCTAAGGAAATCAAAGAGGCTTGTGAAGAATTTTTTCACTCACTAAATAAAGATTCATTAGACCTCGGTAAAGATGATCATTCTGAGGTATTGGGACAAGTTGACGTAGAAAAACATCAACTTGATATCAAAAAAGGATTAGAAGAAGCTCAGGCCGAAATCTTGTAGCTAAAACAGGTCGATATCACTCAGATAGATAGATGGTTGGTGAAACCTAATTTGTAGCTACAATCAATGACTTTAGAAGACAAAAGAATGGAAGACAAATTGCCACTATTAGAAAAGAAATTGTATATTTTTGAGGCAAAGGATGTGATAGAACCCTCCAGACTAATAGCATAATTTGTAAGCAGGTGTGTCGAATGTATTAGAAAAGGAAAAGGCAGTACCTCGAAGAATCAATGAGGTGACCTATGCACATCATCTATACAGGTCATGATTAGAGATTATCTCTGTCTTAACTGGGAACAGGAAAAGAAAATGCCTCTGCCAACATGACAAAGAGACAGAGTAGAAACAAGTGAAGCGTTCCAAATTTCCCATTTTTGTAACCATTATTATTTAGAAATAAGGAGAATTCCAACCGATTAGGGTTGAGAATATTTTGTATAAATGCATATTCAAAAGAATGAACAAATGCTGCTTCTTGCCAGATGTAATTGAGAAAACTATCCTCATTGAGAACTAATACAAGTGCAGACCAGAGATTCCACATTTCGTTCAGTTTGAGTTATGTGTTCTTCTATCCTGCCACATCTCAACATCTTTTTATATATTTCCTTGATGAATGCCCTATCACAATTTAGTAAAACATCTACCGTGATTACATTTCATTTAGTTATCTGATAACAAACAAATTTTCCTCTTTATTTACTGTTATTAAATACAAGACCCATGAGTTAATTAGATTTCTACATTTTATGTTTCATTTAAAGTTATATGATCTATTTTCTTCTTTTATAAAAAAGTAAGATTCTTCTATAATTGATGCCTTGCTTTTGTTGGATTTATTTCACACACACCTAGGATTTCTTTTTCCTAAGGTTTTCCCTTGTTTATTAGTCATAATTAGTCATTATCCAGTCTCCTATATTTTAGGAGAGAATATTCCACCTGGAGAATATTCTCTTTCAGTTGACACTTTAGTTTGACTAGTTGAGTTGAGTTTAGATGTTGCATTAGGATCATCACCATGCTAATTGGACCTTTCCTTGGGATCATCACCAAACTAGAGAATTAGCCTTGATTCCTTGAGCTAACTCCTCACTACTCTCCATTCAATCAGTTAACTGAAGACTAGTTGACTAGTTAACTCAATTAGGTGGCAGTTCACTCCCGTAACTGCCTGAGAGACTAGACTAGTTGGTAGTTCACTCCCGTAACTGCCTGAGAGACTAGACTAGGTGGAAGTTCACTCCCGTAACTGTTGGTGTGTGTCCATATCACTCTATACCACCAATATGGCACATTGGTTCACCTCCAATGCTAACTCATTGAGCTATACAGAGTATATCATGTGTAAATTATTCATTATTCACAACAGTTAATGATAATTCTTTCATTCTTTCTCTCCTTATTATTCTTTCTCCAATTCTCTCTGATAATATGTGTATTATTGTTTATCTAGATCTATTATGTGCATGTTCAACATATTTACATGGTATCAGAGCCGACGGACTGCTAAGCAAAATCTACACCAAAATTTTTTGCAGGTACAAAAGATTGAAGACAATGGAAAGATGGAATTCCAAAAAGAAATCATTCTTACACCTTACAACTATTTTGCATGGAAGGAGAAAATAGCCATACATATCCAAACCATAGGGTTGTACAGGTTAACCATGAATACAAATATAGAGCCGGCATCAACCATAGAAAAACCCAAGTACTTAAATCGCATGGATGAGGCACTCAGAATAATTTGCAGTCTTATTTCTCCCGATCTCCTTTTTCACATATCTTCCTGTAATAATACCAATGAATCCCAGACCACCTTGGAAGGGCTCTTTGGAAAACATGATGAGATGAGGGGACACATTCTGGAGGTGGAACTGCTTACATTGGATCCAAAAATCTTCAATAATATCCAAGATTTCTTTACAAAATTTAAGGATTTACTGTTGCAACTCAAAGCTTGCAGGGTTGACAAATCAAAGGAGGAGAAGAAAATGGTTCTCACTATTCTCTCCAAGCTTGGTCCTTAATTATATGTATTCGTATCTACATTCCATACTATTAGATTCGCCTCTGGAGCCACCTAGAAGATGCCTTCTCGAATCCCTGACACAAGAGCAAACCAAGCTCATCAACGTGGGCACAATCAAAGGCCCAAGGGTGCATGCACTCATTGTTCATGATGGCAGAAAAAAATATCAGAAATATAAAGATAAAGATAAGAGGAAATCTCATGCACATCCGAAAAAGGAAGGGTACACAAAACCCTTCATCGATGCCTCTGAATCCAAAGGAGAAAAGGGAAGAAAAGGGGAGAAATGCACATGATGTCACAAAGGATTCCATTTGGAATACACATGCATGCAAAAAAAAATAGATCTGATGTCTCAAATACTTCAGCAAAACAACCTTGGAGATTGCATCCCCGAGGGTGCAAAGAAGAAGAAACCAGAAGATCTGAATTCCAAGAAAGGCAATTCTAGCCATGCCTTGATTTCCATCAACTCCTCTCCCGATGTTTGGATCGTTGATTTAGGAGCATAACATCACATGGATGCCTCAAAAGAAGTATATTCTTCTTTGGATGCATGCAAAGGTCCTCCTATTCTGATGGGGGACAACTCTTCTATCGAATTCATCGGTAAAGGAAGGATTGAACTCACCAACGGATGTTTTGAGAATGTGTTGCATGTTCCCAAGCTTTCTGTCAACCTTCTCTTCATGTATTAGATGACGAATTCTGGCACTAGAAAGAAATTTGTATTCACACCAAATTCTGTGGACATATACGACATGCAAACCAACTCCAGGGTTGCTACCGGTGAGGTAAATCATCAGTCTAGATTGTATACATTTTCTGAATTCATTGAACCTGATTCTGCTTTACTGCTTACTCATGCTGATGAAAGTAGTAGGATATGGCATGAAAGGTTTGGACATTTGAATTTCAGATACATGCAACAAATTAGCAAGAAAATATTATTTTATGGTCTAACAAACATCCATTTCTGCAAGGGAGTATGTGAGGGATGTGTTCTCAGAAAACTCCCTCAAGAGAAATTTCTACAAGGGAAAGTCTCAGTGAGCTTCCGCACCTTTATATTTGATCCACAGTGAACTCATGGGTCCTTTTCTACATCCATCGATCAACAAAGTGAAGTTTGTTGTCATTTTTGTTGATGATTTCTCACATTTTACATGGATCTACGTTCTCGGGCAAAAATATGAGGTCTTTCAACACCTCAAAGATTTCAAAGCTTTGGTTGAGACACAGTTTGGAAAGAAGATCAAATTCCTCTGAACTGATAACGGGGGAGAGTATGTGAATCATGAGATCCATAATATTTTCCATGAGGTAGGGATTCAGTGGTAGCACATAGTTCCCTATACTCCGTAGCAAAACAGAGTTGTTGAGCAGAAAAACTGATCTCTAAAGGAGATGGCATCTTTCATGTTGCATGAAAAGTCACTACCACAAAGACTATGGGTCGAAGAACTTAATTTTGCAACATACATCCAAAACAAATCTCCCCATAGATTTTCTAAGGATAAGACCCCCTACGAGGCTTGGAGCGGCCTCAAACCGGAAGTGACCCACTTTCACATTTTTGTTTCATGTGCATGGGCCTGGACTCCCTCTTAAAAGAGGAAGGCACTTGATCGATAGAGCACTGAGTGCATTTTTGTTGGATACCCTAATGGTGTGAAGGGATATCGGCTTATTGATCTTTCCTCTAACCAGCTCATCATTTAGCATAGTGTCCAATTCGAGGAAAGTGTCTCGCATGTACCTCAGCATCCGCATGCAGACACCTTCACTCTTCCACCTGTCTGAGATGATGAGCATGCACATGTTCACTCTTCTTCAGATGAGAGTTCTGATTCAGATGACTCAGATGATTCAAATTCAGATTCAGTATAGTCAGATGCAGAGTCAGAGCATCCAAATGTAGCTACAGAGCCAGTGAAGAGGCCTAAGTGGGAATAGACTACTCTTCAGGATGTATGGGATCTCGTATGTGATCCAGCCGATACTAGGAGGACTCAATCTGATTTCGATGAGCCTCATGTTGCACTCACTGCCACTAAACCATTGCCTTCCAGGCATATTTTCTTGGTTCAGTCTTCAGATCCACAGTCTTATGACGAGGTTGCTGGAAATCCCTTTTGGGAATCCGCCATGCAGGAGGAGTACTACTCCCTCCTCGAGAACCAAACTTGGGATCTGGTTCCCCTTCCTAGTGGGGAGCTTGTTGTATCTCACACACTCTAGACTAGACCTCTCATATGCAGTTGGCACAGTTTCCAGGTTCATGCAGGAGCCACATGAGCTACATTGGAAAGATGCAAAGTGTATTCTTCGATACTTACAAGGAACCATAACCTTTGGGATTCATTATGCAGCAGACTCTACATTAGATCTCATTGGGTTTACTGATTCAGACTGGGCTGGCGATAGCATTGATCACAAGTCCACATCTGGTTACTCACTCAGTCTTGGTTCCGGGCCTATCTGTTAGTCGAGCAAGAAGCAAGCGCCATTGCTCTATCTTCAGTCGAGGCAGAGTACAGAGGGGTAGTTAACATAACCATTCAAGCTATGTGGCTACAGCATTTTCTCATTGAGTTGGGAATTTAGTTTCATCGGTCAATCGTCATCTGGTGTGACAACCAGAGCACTTTGAAGTTTTGCAGAGATCCCGTTTAGAGGCAGCGGATGAAGCACATCAAGATCCACATGCACTACATCAGGGACTTAGTACAGAAGGGGATCATCGACTTACAATTCTGTCCTTCAGCAGAACAAACGATAGAGATCTTCACCAGGAACTTCACTGAGTAGAAGTTCCATTCTCTACGAATTCGTCTTGGAGTGAAGGACACAGTTTCCTAGCAACTATAGTTCTTCTTTTTACATACATTGTACCTTGAGCGAGGGTTTTTCCCATGAGGTTTTCCCTCTTTCCTCACTTTATTTTCAATGTATCTTTTGTATTTGGGTACCTAACATGGCCTCGTTGCCGGGACCCATTCTTTATTTTGACCATAGTGATGTTCAGGGGGGGTGTTGGAGTTACTTCACACACACCTAGGATTTCTTTTTCCTAAGGTTTTTCCTTGTTTATTAGTCATAATTAGTCATTTTCCAGTCTCCTATATTTTAGGAGAGAATATTTTACCTAGAGAATATTCTCTTTCAGTTGACACTTCAGTTTGACTAGTTGAGTTGAGTTTAGATGTTGCATTGGGATCATCACCATGCTAATTCGGCCTTGCCTTGGGATAATCACCAAACTGGCACATTAGCCTTGATTCCCCGAGTTAACTCCTCACTACTCTTTGTTCAATCGGTTAACTGAAGACTAGTTGACTAGTTAACTCAACTAGGTCGCAGTTCACTCATGTAACTACCTGAGAGACTAGACTAGGTGGCAGTTCACTCCCGTAACTGTTCATGTGTGTCCATTTCACTCTAGACCACCACTATGGTGCATTGGTTCACCTTCAGTGCGAACTCATTGAGCTATACAGAGTATATCATGTGTAAATTATGCATTATTCACAACGGTTAATGATAATTATTTCATTATTTCTCTCCTTCTTCTTCTTTCTCCAATTCTCTCTGCAAATGTGTGTATTATTGTTTAGCTAGATCTATTCTGTGCAGGTTCAATACATTTACAACTTTTTCTAACAGCTTTATGTTTTTCTCTCACTACATTCGATACTTTTAATTTTAACTCAGACACGAAAGATAGCCTCTGTGTTGTTATACTGTTAATTAAATTTAAGGAATTTTTCTCACATAATTGAGGTAGAAAAAGAAAAAATTAAAACTTTCCTTATTTCTTGATTCCTGACATTATGCTTTGAGCCTTAAGTATAAACTCAGAAACAACATCTTTTTGGCACTGTTTCCGGGGATGGAGAAACGAAGTTATTTTCCCCTGGGAGAACAACATGGTAAGTTTCTCTCTTTGATAGTGAACAAAGATTGAATACATTATAAGGCTAATTTTTATCTTTCACTTGGCGACTCCACAACCAATAAACTGGAATTCAAGCAAAGGAATACTAGACAGAACCTAGACGATAAGCAGACTACGCCTGTATCCGACTCTGAAAAAATATTAAAACCAAGGGGATACCTCAAGAAGATCACTGCATCCACAGGTAAGGTTTACCAACCTAAACCCACACAATCTAATGCTAAGGTTCCACTTGAACCGTTAACTCCGCAAGATGGTTCCACCCAAATCCATTTCGGAGAAACACCGTCTAATAGAATTGAAGCCAAAATCATAAACCCTAGATTGGTTTTATTCGAGATAAAGGCTGAAACTGATTCATCTGTCTCCTTTATTAATAAAGGTAAAGGAACCATCTCGATACCTGCTTTGATTGATTTTCCATCAGTCCCCAAAGTAAAAATGTCAGCTTCCCGAAGTTTTGAAGAATATATCATACACTCTGATTCAACTCCCATTGGTTCTCTTGTTTATATATCCTGCAAATCTGAAGAACCTAGTCCTCGTCTCTCTTTTCCCCCCTTTTCAGATTTTCCGTCTCCTAATGGTCAGTTCCTAGAACCTCTTTTGCTTCATTCCAAAGGAACCGAAAGGTCACTAGACATCTTTGAAAACCCTCTCTACAATATTCAAGTTTCATCCGCTATATTATCAATGGCTGCTGTCGGAGGAGGTGGTGTCGGCGGAGGTGGTGCCAGAGGTGGAGGAGGATTCGGTGTTGGAGGGGGAGGAGGAGGTAGTTAAGGAACACCCCCACCTCCTAGGATTTTCGCTAAAGTAGCTGCTAGGTATGTTCTTTTTGTCCTCCCAGTTACCCTCCATGATTTACCTGAAAACTATATGAAAACCCTACCAAAGTTCACAGGAGAGGGAGACTTAACTGCTACTGAGCATATAAAGTTTTTTGATCTATTCGTTGATATTCTTGGCCTCGAGCATGAGGATGTTTATTCACGGTTCTTAGTCCAAAATTCGAAGGACAGGTGAGAACATGGCTTCGAGGGTTGCTAGTATCTTCAATAGGATCATATGACGAGTTAGAAAGTGCCTTCCTTAGAAAATGGGGAGAGATAAAAGATCACCTTTATTATTTATCCGAGTTTGGAGCTTTGAGAAAGAAAAATTCAGAAACAGTTCTCGAATTCACTCAAAGATTTAATAAATTATATAACAAGATTCCAGTTGAGGTTAAACCTTCCCAAACCGTAGAAAAAGTAACTTTTGTTGGGGATTTCGAGCTTGATTTTTCTCTACTGTTGAGGGAAAGGAGAGATGTCGACCTCACTAGAATGCAAGACGATGCTATAGAAATTGAATCAAATATGATGGCATCAGGAAAGTTAAAATCTAAAATCAAAATGAGAAATAAAGAGACCAGACGATTAAGAGAATAGGCAGGATCCTCCGGATCTGGGAGGTCCTCGGAAGATAAGATGGATGATATGGCAAAAATAATCAAAGAATTATCAAACAAAATTTTGAAGATGGAACTAGATCAATCTAAAGCAGATCATTTCACTAAAAAAGATTTAAGAAGGAATCCTAACCCTCAAATACAACAATGATAGATAAAAAATGAATATCAAAAGATTCAAACCCCCTTTAAAAATGAAAATTTTATAGGAGGAGATGACATGCGAGAATTTGAGGAGTTAGAGGAAGATATGAATAATATTAGCAATGATTGTTAAGAATCTCATTTGATGAGGCAAGATTGTGAAATGTCTTTAAACACAGAATATCGATCTAATAATGATGATAGCATAAATATCACAAAATATTATGCTTATCAAGGAATCACCGACAATATAATGGTTGAGCTCCAACAAAAGTATAATTTAAGGCCTAGAGGTAGAAATATCACAACTGCCCAACCAAAGAAAATTTTTCCAAGAAGTAAAGTGAATGAGGCAGCTCAACCAATAGTTGAAACACAGACTGCTAAAACAAAAGCAGCTGACACATAGACTACCAAAATAAAAGCAGCTGAAACACAGACTGCTAAAACAAAAGCAGCTGAAACACAAACTACCGAAACAAAAACAGCTGAAACGAAAGCAACACAAACTAACAAATCAAAAAAAATGGAGATAGAAATCCAAATCAGAGAAGCCGATAAGACAACGGGAAGTTTCAATCTAGAAAATGAAATTAATAAGAACAAGATCCCTGTACCTCTGGTTGAACTGGAAAAAAATCCTACATACAGAAAACAAATTGTCAAAATGATAAATTTTTCGAATATTGAAAGTCAAGAAGATGTTATAAATTTAGAAGATGATACGCCGAATATAATATTTGGTCCACATTTTGAAGGTGCCATATATTATGCCACTCTTTTCTACATTACGCTAATTGTGCATGATCATTTGCTTCATAATTGCATGTTGGATTCTGGAGCCTCCCACAATGTGATTCCCAAGTCTATTATGGATAGACTTGGTCTCGAAATTACCAAACCATACGAAGATCGGTATTCTTTTGATTTGAGAAAATTTAAATGTATGGGTATGATTAAAGATTTAGTGGTTAATCTTGCACAGATTCCGGTAAAAAGTGTTTTGATGGATGTGGTTGTTGCTGATATACCTCCAAAGTATGGCATGCTGTTATCCAGTTCTTGGGGCGCAAAACTTGGAGGATCCCTTCAGCTTGATATGACATACGCTACAATCCCGCTCTTTGGCGGACAATTCACTCGCCTGTATAGAGAAACAAGGCTGGCATATACAGTAAATGATCCACGGAATCCAAATAATTACCCTGTTTATGTCGCAGATCAGGATTTAGGAAACTGTATATTATCGATTGATGATGATTTAGATGAATGTATAGAATAAAATTGTACAGAAAATTAAAAAACAGAAAAGACAAATAAAAATGTATGTAGTACTAGAGTTTGGAAAATGTATTTCGATGGTGCTTCGTCTTGTGAAGGAGCAGGAGATAGAGTGTTGTTTGTGGCACCCAGAGACAAATTTATTATCCCTTTCTCTTAAATATTACAATGGGACATCGATTACACCAATAATGTATGCAAATATGAAGCCCTAGTCTTAAGATTAGAGGTTGTTAGGAAGTTGAATAATAAAAATTCGAAAGTTTATGGTGACATGGAATTAATTGTAAAGCAAATAAATCGGCAGTACCAAGCCAAACACCCGAGGTTGAGGTCTTACAAAAATTGTGCCTAGGATTTGATTGAATATTTTTTCTCATCGTTTAATATTCACCATATCCAAGAATATAAAATCAATGGGCAGATTCATTGGCCAAAGCAACCGCGACGTTTGTACCTCCTACTATTTTCAAACTGAAATATCACATAGAAATGAGGCACAAACCCTCAATACTAGAAATGAGGCACAAACCCTCAATACCAAACAATATACAACACTGGCAAGTCTTCGAAGATGATGAGAAAATTAGACAATTCCTAGAAATGGTGGACGAATTTGCTGAAACGCAAGATCATCGGGAAAATCAGAATGAACCTGCTTGGATTATGCAGGAAGGTGAATATCCTCAGGAGTTTCGAGATAAGATCGCTAATCACCGCATGTTGGTACTAAAAAATAATCAGATCCCTAAAGTTCTGATTCCTTTGGAGATATTATTCGATCATGATGATATTCCCTTGAAGTCTACTTTGCATCCTCAGCCTGAAGAGGTTGAAGATTGTGATATAGGCACCAAGGAAACTCCTAAGCTAGTAAAAATATCTAAATACCTTCCCCATGAAATAAAAAGAAAATATGCTGAGTTAATCAAGCAGTATAATGATGTTTTTGCCTCATCTTATGATGAATTAAGAACTTATGATACCACCATAATCGAACACAAAATTCCCCTAAAGCAGGGTGTTAAACCATTCAGGAAAAAGCTAAGATAGATAAATCCCATACAACTGCCTGTGATAGAAAAGGAAGCAAAGAAGATCTTGGATGCTAATATCATTGTTCCACTCAAATATTCTGAGCGGGTAGCCAACCTGGTTCCAGTCAAGAAGAGAAATGGTGAAATCAGACTATGCATAGATTTCAAAAATTTAAACAAATCATCTCTCAAAGATAATTATCCATTACCTAAAATGGATCACGTATTAGAAAAATTGGTCGGAGAAAATAGAATGTCTATGATTGACGGATTTTCAGGCTACAATCAAATTGCAGTACATGAGGATGATAAAGAGAAAACCCTATTCACCACCCCATGGGGTACCTTTATGTATGATAAAATGCCATTTGGTTTGATGAATGCAGGAGCCACTTTCCAACGAGCTATGGACATCACCTTCGTCAGCGAAAGATATAAGTTTTTTGTCATTTATCTTGATGATCTAACTGTATTTTCTAAATTTGATGCAGAGCACCTAGTACACCTCAAGCAAACGTTTGAAAAATGTCGAAAATTCAGTTTGTCTCTGAATCCCAAGAAATCTCATTTTGCAATGCAGGAAGGTAAACTCTTGGGCCATATAGTATCTAGAGATGGAATTAAAATCAACCCAAAAATGATTGAAGCTTTAGATACTATAAATATTCCTAGGAATAGAAAAGAGATCCAGTCATTTTTAGGAAAAATTATTTTTTTAAGAAGATTCATCCCGAACTTCGCTGAAATTGTAAAATTGATTACAAATATGCTCAAGAAGGACATCGAAGTCAAATGGACGACCGAAGCCAAAACGTCATTCGAACGTATCAAGAAGGTTATAGGTGAAGCACCGGTGCTGGCAAGCCTAGATTATTTGAAAGAATTCTTAATTTTCTCATTCACATCCAAACACACAATTGCGGCAGTACTCCTATAGAAGAA
The DNA here is from genome assembly GCA_032191745.1 of Picea mariana. Taxonomy (NCBI): domain Eukaryota; kingdom Viridiplantae; phylum Streptophyta; class Pinopsida; order Pinales; family Pinaceae; genus Picea; species Picea mariana. The sequence goes on along the minus strand of JASDQU010737132.1, from coordinate 21,425 downwards.
CGAAGAAGAGTTTGAACAACCAATAACATTCTTCACTAAAAGCCTTAGAGACTCAGAGTTGATATACGATATACTGGAAAAGTAGGCATATGCAATGGTGAAGGCCCTAAAGGCTTTCAGGACCTATGTACTACATTCTAAAATAATTGCATATGTACCCACCAGTTCCATTAAAGATATATTGGTTCAACCCGATAGTGACAGAAGGAGGGGCTGTAATGTCCCCACTTTGGGACATCATCACAGGGCAGAGACTTACGATGACCAAAGTAGCCAGATGGAGGTTATAGCGAGTAGAGGGGTATTTGAGAGGCATTGTGGGGTCCAGTTGGCATTTATCATCATATTCCATCATTATGAGCCATTCCGCACAGGTTGGCTTTGGTTTCGTTCCATTCCGACGATTTCCATGATTTTGACTATTTTGAGCTATAAATTAATTAAAATCACTGAAGAGGGCATTTGGGGCACATTACTTGGAGGAACCTCTCAGTGTAATAGCTCATTGGAATCGGGAGGAGCAGAACTATAGGATGGGATGGCTAGAAGTGACTTTCAGTGGTCAGCGAAGCCACAAGGAGAGATAAGGAGATTTTTAGAGGTAAAAAGGTTAATTAATTAATTAAAGTGATTTAATTAATTAATTAAATATTAATAAAATTAAAGTCACTTTGGAGGGACAAGGTGAGCCAAAAAGTATAAAAGGAAGGCAAGGGCCTCTACTCATCATTCATGTATGATCTTATTTTGATTTC
>JASDQU010737132.1:0-16086 GCA_032191745.1 Picea mariana | reverse complement strand
TTCCTCTTGCTCCTCTCCATCTATGTTGTTGTTGTTGCTGCTTTTTCTTCTTTTGATTCTTCCCTGCTGCTATGGAAAGATCTCTTCTGTTCATCTATCCTTTGTTGATTGTTTCTGCTGATCTCAACATCAACTTCCTGATTTCCTCTATCACCTTGTCCAACTGCTTCAGTGGCTATCTCTTCTTATGCAGTCTTCTTGGCTGCAACTCTTCCTTCTTGTCAATAGGTATATTTATTCGATCTCCCATGTTGTTTTTATTTCCCCTTGTGGCATTGAGTTGACACTCTGCTGCAAACTTCAATTCCATAGTCTCATCACTGAGTTGCTTCTCAGTTTCCTCCTTTGACATATTGATTTTTGTCAGCCCTTCTTGTGTTGGCATATCTCCAACTTCCTCTAACTTCTCCCCTGGATGGTATGCTCCTCCATCTATCTCTAACTTGACCTATTGGACGTGCCTACCTCTTTCCAAGGCTTCTAATTCCTGATGCATCTCAACAAAGTCTATGTTGTCTTCTCCCTCTTCTACTGCAGGCTCCAATGCTGCAGTCATTTCTTGTTCATCTTCCTAGCTAAAAAATTTGAGCAATTTTGTCAAATGCTCTTCTCCTAAATTTTTCATGACTGTCTTTTGGCATCCATCTATTGGTTCTGGATTGTCCAACCAATCCTCCWACATTCTCAATTCTATCTCCCATTGAGTGAGAATATCAAYTGTGTGCTCCTCTTTTTCTTCTCCTCGGGCAGATTCGAATACCTGCTCCTTCATCATGACAGTCATCGCTAGTTGTCCTTCCTTTGCTGCTTCACTTTCATCATGTGCACTAGCCTTCACTTCGTTGTTTGATAGGAAGTCCTTGATCCCTCCAATGATCAAAGTACTACTATAATATTTCTCTTGAATTGTGAGAGTATTCAACTTCTCATCATCTTCATTCACATGTTCTGCAAACCCACATGAATCTTTATCCATCAGCACTCCTTGCTGACCTGAACTCACTTCTAAGCTCTTGAGACTTTCAAACAATCTCACTTCTTTCCCCTTGCCCACCTAGCAATTTGGGAATTCTTCTTCCCACCTGGCAGTCTATGAGATCAATCGATCCCATATCATTGCCCACCTGGAAATTTGAACTTTCAGCATTGCTCCCCTCGCTGTATGCAATACCTTCCACTAATCTCTTTCCATTTCCCACCTGGCAACTTGAAAGTCCATTTCTGCCCACCTGGAAGTTTATGAGATCTTCGTCTGATCTCACCTCCTCCTCATCATTGAGGTGTCTCCCGACTTCTGGTTCATAGGTGTAAAGCATTTCCTCCTTTGTGTCACTGAGGTTTTCAACATACCTCAGCCACCTACTTAACAATTGTTGTGATGCAGGAGCATCGTACAAAGCCAAATCATGCGCCTAGTCAAAGGAATAGTTGAACGCACGGATGCAAAAAGAACACATTTTTTTTTATGCAAACGTTTTGAATTTTGAAATCTGAAGACTTAATGTAATAGCTAGGAGAAGCGTACTTACATTTATGACTTGGAGATATGAACAGATCTGGAGAAATTACTCTCATCTGCCAAATGTAATAGGCATTTAAGTCTGTTAATGTAAAGTAGGTAGATGTGAATGTCAGATTAGATAGTTTATAAGAGTAGGAGGGAAAATGGATACAGATACCCTCACCCTTGTATCATAGTAACAATAGATGATTATTCAAAATTCATAAGCTGTAGATCTATAGCAGAGAGTTGTAGAGAAGAACCCATGTACAGGAACACTTGAGTTAATATATGAAGCTTTGACTGAATTTTCATGGTGTTGTGATGCTTACTATTTGCATTTGTTAAATGGTATGTTTACAACTGTTTTGTTTCTCTATTATGCATTTATCTCAATGATGTATTGTATGTATGATTTCATGTTGAATGTATGAAGTTTGAGAGAGAAAAAGAATGAGTTTCAATTGTTTCTCTTCCTGAGAATTTCTGCAAGGAAGGCAGTGAATGTCCGCAAGGTGTGCGTTGATGAAGGTCTGAGTTTTATCTCAGAAAGCTTAGGAGAGATACCGTTGTTCTCATACCCGCAGAAGTGCGGGTGAAGCACGGGGCCATGCAAGGTGTGCGTAGGCTGATTGAGACTTTAGAACTTATCAACCAAGGGGAAAGTTGAAGGATTATTGTTGCAAAGAGTGCACAGGGTCGAAGACTCAAATAACCAAAGGTTATGTGAAAGTTTGCTGCAAGGAGTGCGAGCAGGAATCCTTTTGGAAGGCTTGATTTTGTAAGTGAAATCTCAAGAGAGATAACGCCTTTGAAGTGTTCAAAGGGAGACGGAGATCGAAACTGTCTCATAGAAATTAAGTTCAGGAGGGAGAACACTTAGTCATTGAGTAGTGAATCAGGTGGTCAAAATTCTCCATGGAGAGCTCGTGAAATCGCGAGGACCATAGGATCCAGAGGAGCTGTAAGGTGGTTAGGAATTGGATGGATCCACCACCCTGATATCAAGAATCAACGTGAACCATTGATCATGGTTAAATATGAACCATTGATAAAGTTTCAACCCACATCGTTGGCTCATTTCGTGAATTCGGGGTTCGTGAGTTTGGAGGGAAAACCAAATTCTTTGGTTTTCGCGAAGTCCCAAGTTGCAAGGAGTAATGAAGGAGATCCAAACTATTGGAACCAAGTCACGGGAGAACCGTTGGATCAGAGCCTCCACATGGTATCATGTATCGGGGGTTTGGGGGTTGAAAGAATTCTTTTCGAGTGAAGAAGTTGTGAAGTGTCGAGCACCAAGGGCTCGTGTGAACATGTGGCACATCTGTTAGGTGGGGCCGCGAGGTTGACAGGTGGTGTAATAACATAGATCCCAGAGAAAAGTGGAAGCGGGTGACAGGTGGTGGACACACGTCGCCTAGGAAGGAGTCAACCCATTTCTGACTTATCACATCTCTGGGATTTGCAAAGGAGGAGAACAAGGGCTCAACACTCCAACTCATGAAGTTGCGAGTTGCGAGGGGTGCTAGAGTTAGGCCCTAGTGGTGGTCTCTTATAGAAGCACTAGCGAGGAAGGAGCCATACCCGTATTGCATCTCGGGTATTGGAGGTTTGGAGATGAGGGTCTTCAACTCACAAACTCGTGATATCGTGAGTCATGAAAGGCGCTTGCACTAAGGCCCGGGTTGTGGTCGCGTGGAGACGTAAGGCTTGTGCCTAGTGTTAATTTGCGCAGGGCGGGTTTTCATGAAGGGCCTGTGGATCGAATTCTTGAGGTTCCAATAGGGATCCAAAAGAGCTGCTTTGGCTCAAGGTGAATTTAGAATGATCCTGTGTGGATCATGGCTCGAGGGTCAGGGGTCTGCATCAGTTGTGGTATCAGAGCCTGATTTTGTCTGTATAATTAAGGCAAAGGGAGCTAGAGGAAAATGAGTAGTCTGATATGTACCAAAGTTGGTATCATAGCCTAGAAAAAATTCTTTGCTTTCTATAGCAGAGAGAAGGGAGAAAAGTTTACAGCCATGCCGCCGAAAAGAAGAGACAAGAAAATACCTGATCTAGCAAAGGAAAGAGAAATGCGAAGAAGAAGAGACAGGCAAATACCTGATCCCTCAAGGGAAAGAGACATCTGTGAATTACATGCCAGGCTTGATGTTATGGAGACAGCACAGAGGCACACAGTTGACGCTGGGGATATCAACGAGGATGAAAGTGAAAATGAAGTCGGAAACGAAGAAGTTTCAGTCGAAGATGCTGCAGAAGAATGCCTATTCAGGGTTGTTGCAAGGATAGGTGCCAGAGTAAAAATGGACATTCTAGTGTATGAGGGAACTTGGATGTTGAAGAGCTTCTAGACTGGATTAGATCTCTAGACAAATACTTTGACTATGAGGATGTCAAGGAAGACAAGAAATTCAAACATGTCGTTACTAGACTTAAAGGGCATGCAACACTATGGTGGGATGAACTACAAGCTGACAGACACTGCAAGGGCAAGTAGAAAATCAAGAGCTAGAATAGAATGGTTGCAAAAATGAAATCCAGATTCATACCTAGGGATTATTAAATTACTCTGTTTCAGAGGATGCAAAATTTGAGATAGAAGCTGATGTCAGTGAAAAATACACTGAAGAATTCTACAAGATAAACATCAGAGCAGGTCATTGGGAAGGCGATGATGAAAAATTTGTCAAGTAAATGAATGGTCTGTGATATGACATTCAATATGAGATGAGCAAGATGACCATTCAGACTGTGGAAGATGCTTATCAGATGGCTCTGAAAGCTGAGGAGAAGCTGAGCCAGAAGCAAGGTCAAAGAGGCTGAGGTAGAAGTCAAAGCAAAGGCATAACAATTGGATAGGGCAGAACTTAGAAACCTAAAGAAGAGGAGAAGAAACCTCAAACTCAACCTAAGAGAGGAGGAAGCTCACAAGGAAGGCAGTATGCTGATAGAAATACTTTTCCTTGAGCCAGAGGAAGAGGAAGAGGTAGAGGAGGCGAAGTGAAATGCTTTGTCTATGGAAAAATCAAACATAAATCCTATGAGTGTCCAGATAAGAAGAAAGATGGTGGTGAAACTCATATTTTCGAAGCTCAAGGAAGGAATGTTGAGGCAGAAGATGCTTAGGGTGGAAGATCCTTAATGATGAGGAAAGTTCTCTTGAAGTCAGAGAAGGAAGCAGAGAACCTAGCCCAAAGAAACAGTTTGTTTTGGACTGCTTGCAAAACTAAAGACAGAGTATGCAAGGTCATAGTGCACAGTGGTAGCACAGACAATCTTGTATCTAGTGAGATGGTAGAAAAGATGGAGCTGGAGACTGTTGTACATCCAATCCCATACAGAGTTTCGTGGCTACAAAAAGGACATCAGGTAAATGTCAATAAACAATGTTTAGTTGAATTTAAAATAGGAGGATATAAAGATGAAATATTATGTGATCTCATTTCCATGGATGTTTGTCATCTATTGTTGGGTAGACCATGGAAATATGATAGAAGTGTGGTTCATGATGGGAGAAATAACACGTACACCCTAGAGAAAAATGGTAGGATGCACATGTTGCTTCCGATTAAGGATAAAGAGGTGAAAACAGAGACAAGCAACACTGTACTTCTCATGAGTGGGAAGGAACTTCTTAATGAGGTTAAGAAGAAGGAAGACACACAATTTATTGTGGTTAGGAAGCCCAAAATTGTTTTGACCAGTATGAGAATAAATGATTTACTAGAAGAAGTCCAGGAGTTGCTGGAAGAGTTTGCTGATATAGTAGTGGACGAACTAGCTTGTTCATTGCCACCTATCAGGAGTATAAGCCATCATATCAATATTATACCTGAAGCCAGTTTGCTGAACAAAGCCACGTATAGGTTGATGTCATAGGAAAATGAAGAAGTTAAGAGACAAGTCCAGGACTTAATGGAAAAAGGATTGATTCGAGAAAGATTGAGTCCATGCGTTGTTCCGATAGTGCTCAGCCCAAAGAAAGATGTAGGCTGGAGAATGTGTACAGACTCAAGGGAAATCAATAATATTACCATCAGATATAGATTTTCATTGCCAAGGATGGACAACTTGATGGATTGCTTGAGTGGAGCAAAGTTTTTTTCAAAGATTGATTTGAAAAGTGGATATCATCAAATTAGAATGAGAGAAGGTGATGAATGGAAGACAACATTCAAGATGAATGAAGGGTAGTATGAATGGCTTGTCATGCCATTTGGCTTAACGAATGCGCCCAGTACTTTCATGAGGTTGATGAACGAAGTCCTGAAGGATTTCGTAGGAAAATTCATCATTGTATATCTTGACGATATATTAATTTTCAGCAAGACAGAAGCAGAACACTTAAAGCATCTAGTTGCAGTAATGAGAAGATTACAGCAAGAGAAATTGCTGATTAATATGAAGAAATTGTCATTTATGAGGACATAACTCATTTATTTGGGTTTTGTTATCTCTGCAAATGAACTGAAAATGGATCCAGAAAAGATAGAGGTGATTAAGGATTGGACATCGCTGAAGAGTGTAGTTGAAGTACGAAGCTTCCATGGTTTGGCTAGATTCTACAGGAAATTTATCTAAAACTTAAGTGGAATTAGTGCACCAATGACGGATCCAGTGAAGAAGAGACGTAAATCTTTTCACTCGATGGAGGAAGCAAAGAAGAGTTTCAATCTGTTGAAGAAGAAGATCATTGAGAAACCAATTCTAGTTTTGCCAGATTTTAGCAAGACATTCCAGGTTAGGTGTGACATGAGTGGATTTGCAATTGGAGCAGTCTTAAGCCAAGATGATAGGCCAGTCACATATTTCAGTGAAAAATTGAATGAAGTGAAGATCAAGTACTCCACATATGACAAAGAATTATATGCAGTCATACAAGCACTGAAGAAATGGAAACATTATTTGGTTCCCAAGGAGTTTGCTTTGTACATTGATAATCACGCTTTGCAATTCATGACTTAACAGGAGAAGTTGAACCAAAAGCATGCTAAATGGGTTGAATTCATGCAAAATTTTACTTTTGTGACTAAGCATATTTTTGGAACTGCTAACAAAGTTGTTGATGCTTTGAGAAAGAAATGTTTGCTTATGCAGGAATTTAGAGTCAAGACTTTGGGTTTTGATAACCTCAAAGAAATGTACATGGATGATCCAGATTTTAAGGAGGCATATGAGGCATCTGAGAATCCAATTCTCAGGGATAGAAGTCAATGGACTGAATACATGATCCACGATGGATTATTTTTCAGGGAAAATCAGCTATGTATTCCAAAATGCTCCATGAAGGAGAATTTGCTGAAGGAAAAACATAGTGGAGGATTGGCTGGACATTTTGGTCATGACAAGACGTTCTCAAAGATGAATGGCTCATATTAACGGCCAGGGATGAAGGAAGATGTTAAGAAATTTATGGACAGGTAAAGAATTTGTCAGTGCACGAAGGGAAAAAGGCAGAACACAGGGTTATACGAACCATTACCCATACTTGAAAGGTCGTGGGATGCAGTGAGCATGGATTTTGTATTGGGACTTCCAAGGACACAAAGAGGATGTGATTTGATCTTTGTGATAGTCGACAGATTTTCAAAGATGACACATTTCATACCATGCCAGAAAACCAACGACGCAACTCATATTGCGAACCTGTTTTTCAAGGAAGTCGTTAGACTTCACAGCTTTCCAAGGAGCATCATTTCTAATCGAGATACCAAGTTCATAGGACATTTCTGGAGGACCTTATGGAAGAAGTTGGGGACAAGTTTGTCTTTTAGCTCAGCGTATCATCCTTAGACAGATTGACAGACAAAGGTCGTAAATAGGATCTTGGGAGATATCCTGAGGAGCTTAGTGACTAAACACCACAGTCAGTGGGATCACATTCTGCCACAGGCGGAATTCACATACAATGATTCACTCAATAGAAGCACAGGGCAGAGTCCATTCCAGATTGTATATGGAATGCGGCCAAGAGGAGTTTCTGAATTGAAAGATTTGGAACAAAATGAATTCATGAGTGCTAGTGTAGAGGACTTTGCAAAAGGAATGAAGGAGCTCCACAGCCGAATCAAGTAGCGATTGCAAAGTTCAAGTCAAGAATACAAGCAGAGAGCAGATCAACACAGGTGAGAACTTCAATTTGAAGTTGGTGATTTGATTTTTTCGCATTTGAGGAAGGAGAGGTTCCCAAGGGGAATATATAATAAGCTGAAGATGAAAAAGATTGGATCATGCAAGGTCATAAGGAAATTTCGGGCAAATGCATTTGAGATTGAATTACCCGATGGGGTCGAAATCTCACCGATATTCAATGTCACGGATTTGTACCCTTACAAAACTGAAGAAGCAGGAGCAGAAAGAAATTCAATGGACAAAACAATTGTCTGTAGATGAAAAGCCACAGATGGAAGGCATAATTGACAAGAGGATTAACAGAAAGACCAAGAGGAAAGAGTATTTTGAATACTTGGTCAAGTGGAAAGGACATCTAGTTGAAGATGCCAGTTGGGAGGATGAAGTAGAAATTCAAAAGCATGGACAGACCATGCAAGATCTTTGGTGATTTGATTTTTTCGCATTTNNGAAAATGTTTTGAATTTTGAAATATGAAGCCTTAATGTAATATCTAGGAGAAGCATACTTACATTTATGACTTGGAGATATGAACAGATCTGGAGAAATTACTCTCATCTTCCGGATGTAATAGGCATTTAAGTTTGTTAATGTAAAGTAGGTAGATATGAAAGTTAGATTAGACAATTTAGAAGTGTAGGAGGGAAAACGGATATAGACACCCTCACCCTTGTATCATAGTAACAATAGATGATTATTAAGAAATCATAAGCTGTAGAGCTATAACAGAGAGTTGTAGAGAGGAACTCATATACAAGAACACTTGAGTTAATATATGAAGCTTTGACTCAATTTTCATGGTGTTATGATGCTTACTATTTATATTTTTTAAATGGTATGTCACAGTTGTTTTGTTTCTTTGTTATGCATTTATCTGAATGTTGTATTGTGTGTATGATTTCATGTTGAATGTATGAAGTTTGAGAGAGAAGAAGAATGAGTTTCAATTGTTTCTCTTCCTAAAAATTCCTGTAAGGAGTGCAGTGAATGTTCGCAAGGTGTTCATTGACGAAGGTATGAGTTTTATCTTAGAAAGATTAGGAGAGATACCGTTGTTTTCATACCCGTAGAAGTGCAGGTGAAGCACAAAGTCATGCAAGGTGTGTGCAGGCTGGTTGAGACTTTAGAACTTATCAACCAAGGGGAAAGTTGAAGGACTACTGTTGCAAAGAGTGCACAGGGTTGAAGACTCAAATAACCAAAGGTTATTTGAAATTTTTCCGCAAGGAGTGTGAGCAGGAATCCTTTTGGAAGGCTTGAGTTTGTAAGTGAAATCTCAGGAGAGATAAAGCCTTTGAAGTGTTCAAATGGAGACGAAGATCAAAACTGTCGCATAGAAATTAAGTTCAGGAGGGAGAACACTCAGTCGTTGGGCAGAAGTCATTGAGTAGTGAATCGGGTAGTCATAATTCTCCATGGAGAGCTCGCGAAATCGCGAGGACTGTAGGATATAGAGGAGCTGTAAGGTGGCTAGGAATTAGATGAATCTACCACCTTGATATCAAGAATCAATGTGAACCATTGATCGTGGTTCAATATGAGCCGTTGATAATGTTTCAACCCATGTCGTTGGATCATTTCGCGAATTCAGGGTTTGTGAGTTTGGAGGGTAGACAAAATTCTTTTGTTTTCGCAATTCCTGAGTTGCAAGGAGAAAGGAAGGAGATCCAGACCATTGGATCCAAGTCACGGGAGAACTGTTGGATCAAAAGCTCCACATGGTATCACGTATCGGGGGTTCGGGGGTTGAAAGAATTATTTTCGACTGCAGAAGTCGTGAAGTGCCAAGTGCTGAGGGCTCTTGTGAACATGTGGCACATTCGTTAGGTGGGGTTGCGGGGTTGACAGTTGGTGTAATAACATAGAGCCCAGAGAAAAGTGGAAGCAGGTGATAGGTGGTGGACACACATCACCTAGGAAGAATTCAACCCATTGTTGACTTATCACGTCTCGGGGATTCGCAAAGGAGGAGCATGAGGGCTCAACACTCCAACTCACAAAGTTGCGAGTTGCGAGGGGTGCTAGAGTTAGTACCTAGCGACGGTTGCTTATAGAGGCGCTAGCAAGGAAGGAGCCATACCCATATCGCATCTCAGGTATCGGAGGTTTGGAGACGAGGGTCTTAAAATCACAAACTCATGAGATTGCGAGTCATGAAAGGTGCTTGCGCTAAGGCCTAGGTTATGGTCACGTGGAGACGTAAGGCTCACATCTTGTGTTAAGTTGCATAGGGAGGGTTTTCATGAAGGACCTGTGGATCAGATTCGTGAGGTTCCAATAGGGATCCATAGGAGTCGCTTCAGCTTGAGGTGAATTTAGAATGATCCTATGCGGATCATGACCCGAGGGTCAAGGGCCAGAACCATGTTGCTATCCTCTAGCCAACAATTTCTTGACTAGCCACTTCACCTTCTCCTTCATGGGTCACTCATACACCCAATGCACTTTTTCATCCTACTGCATTTTAAATGCTAGTTGTTCCATCCTTTCTCTTATCTCATTGAGCTCTAGGTCCACCTATGGACTTATTTTCTTCTCGCGGCCTTCTCATTGACCACACTCATGGTATTTAGTAGCCATTTATACCTTCTTTCTACCCTCCTGGAAAGCCTATGGATCACTCTACATCCAATAACATCTCCATCTTCTCTTACAACTCACTTGGTTGTTTAAATTTTTCTTTTTGTTGTGTGCGTGCAACAATTTTGTCATACAACATCAATACTCTGCTTTCCTTTCACCTGTTGTCTACAAACAAACTCCTGTTTATGATACCACCTGATGTTATCAGGTCATCTCCTTTCACCATCTCTCCTTTGTCTACTATCTATAGTCAAGGCTCAGTCTTCTGATTACCTTTGTTGCCTACATAAATCAATTATGTTCTCTGATACCATTTGATGGTGTGTATCAGAGTATATCCTTTCTCGGCTCTCCGCTACAGAAATAACCAATTTGTGCTTTGATACCACCTAATGCGGACCCCCTTCCCTCCTAAGGGTTGTGGAACTTCCCAGTCTCTAGATCATTCCAAGTGTCGAGTCGAATTGACTCTACAAGCTCTTGAATGAACCCATAAATTATACATGGGCCCCTTTTCTTCCTTTGGCATAGGTCCAATGATACCCGCACCTTCTGTTTGCGTGTTCCGGCGCTCTTCAGTTCACGGGTGCTAGTTCCTCTTTACTAGCTCCTCCTTCATATGACTCTGGGTTGTTCCCTTGTGCTAATGCAAGATTGTGGGTGTGGGCAAGAGTGGTTTTAGACCAACCCTCTTTTCACCCGACAATCCTCCCCCGGCTGCCACATATCTCCCTTCCAAAAATGTGGTTGAAATTGCAACCTGCTCAAGGATTATTATCGTCCAAGCATGTCTTGGCCCCACAATCCTTCTCAATCGTCGATGTCACGATATTGATGATAACGTCTGAATCGATGTTTCATATCTGTGCCCTTTCAATCCACGAGCCAGATTTGCTCCTCCTAAATCAACGGTGGTGATCTCTTTCACAACTCTGGACTTCGGGTGTTTGAAATATAAAACCCAGCTCCTCTCGTATGTCAATCTTTCGGAGTTAACGATTGATGGACACAAGTCCCGTAAATCAATGGCGTTGTTGTTTTACCTTTAAACCCAGATCAACGGTCCAATGGCCCTCTCCTCGATCACTAGTCGAGATATCCTCCGAGCCTCCATAATTCTGAGATCTCAAATCTCAAATCCTTTTTCTCCTCCTCAAATATGCGAAATCATGCCACGTGTCCTCTTAGATCGGACAACCTAGGATTACTTTGGTTCTTCACCCGGACTGCATGGATCCGTTCCATGTCTCCCCTAAATCTGAATATTATGAATGACTCCAGAACTTTACCCAGAGTTCACAGTTTTCCACCACCTATCCTCTCCTGGTCTGACGACTGAGATTCACTTCAGGTGATATGATGGCTCAGAGCTATTCCATCTCTCCAGAATTTGGAAAATTGAAATCTCAAACTCCTCCTTCGCGTTCTCCCGAAATGACTTCAACCGGAGTTCATGATCGTCCACCACGTGTCCCTTATGGATCTTATGGTCCAGAATCTCTCTAGCCTTTGGCACTTTAGCTCTTCAACTCTCTAGCACTTTGGCTTCAACTATTTTAGTTCTCAAAACTGAACCTCTAGCGTAACTTCCTCTGGATCTCGCGATCTGGTGACAAGTGTCCCATCGCAGATCGATGTCTCTCGTTTCTTTGGGTTTCTACTGTTTCAACACTTCAACATCTGCTTCCTTCTGGATCTCTTGACCCATTGACACATATCCCCTCTGGATCCAACGATCCAGATTCTCCTTCACAAATCAGAATTTCGTGACTGGAAAATTCCAAGTCACAACTTCCTCTGCATTCCTGAATTCTGAAATGCCGATATTTCAGAGCACTCAAATCTGACAGTTCATGCTCCTCTTTATCTAACGGCCACTATCAAGTCACAAACTCATCTTTTGTGAGTTATTGTAATTCCTTCCCTTTGACTTCTCTGATGTGCGAGTTAGTGAAACGTTGATCGCTCACCACGGGTCCCTTCTGATGGACAGTTTCGATGATGTCAGGACTTCGTGACTTTGCAAAACCCCTCTCCTGTGCATATCCAAAGGGTTAAAACTCATGCACGTTCCTCTGGATCCAACGGATGTTGGTCCATGCACTTAGATCTGACAGCTGAGATCTCGTTCTCCTGCGCTTGTTCCTCCTTTGATTAGACGTAGATCTAATGGTCCATCTTCTTCTCTACAACCGATCAGACGGTTGTTGTCGCTCCTCCTCTTGAGTTTCCACCTTCTCCTGACTTAGAATATTTTGTCAGTGTTCAAAAGGTCTCGGCCTTTGAACTTCCTCCCATGAACCCAAATCCTTTGGGTCTCACTTACGCTTCTGAAAGAGTTATATCTTCTGAGCTTACGGACTCAGAAAAAGTCTGACTCCTATGCACCTTTTACGTTACGCCTCCTGAGCTTGATCTCCTCGAAGATTTTCGATCTCCCATACACACCTTGCGTTCTCGGGATTTCGTCAACCTCAGAATCTGAAGGATTTCTTGAACAAGAAATACTTCTTGCCCTCCTGGCTTTCTTCTGCTCGATGCACTCCTTGCAGAGCTCTTATTCATAGAGTATTCAACAACTCTGTTTCTCCCGAACTTGACACAGAGTTCTTCTGTGCACACTTGCACCGGCTCAATGCCCACCTTGAAGAGCTCTATAGAGTTCTCAGTAACTCTGCTTCTCTATGCTTATCTCACACAGTTCCTCCTCCAAGGTATTCAGTAACCTGGAGGTTCCTCCTGAGTTTATGATCACTCTGGTGTGCCCTCCTGGTACATTCTTCCCTGGCTCCACAAAATTCAGATGCGCACTCCTTGCGCTAGCTACATAACCTCCAATATTTTTTTGTGCACTCCTTGCATAGCCTAAAGAACCCAGAATGATATATTCAAACTCAAACAGAGATAGATAAATATATCTTCCTACTGTAAATGAAACTTATCATACATCTACAACATTCATTCATGAAATACATAAACACATGAACAACAATATGCAGGAAAAAATGCTTTTCTATTATCTCTGTGTATCTATACAAATGATTAAAAAAACTGGATTGTAACAAAGTCCCAGTTCTCTCTATCTCTCTCTCAAAAATTGTAATACCTCCTAAGGCCTCTCTACCCAGACCTCTCTAACAAAATATCTCTTCTTTACAAAGAGAGGGCTCTATGCCCTCTATGAGATTATCCTAACCATCGCCTCAGTGGTATTGGTATCTCAGATACGACACCATACTTCTATGGCTACATTACATAAATGAATGTCCAGACCTGACTACGATTTGGACCTGCTATAGGTAATCATTTAAGGAAACCTCAACCACTACTTGTACAAAGGCATGGCCTAGCATTTACAGCCTTACAACACAAAAATCTGTATTGGATTATATTTCAAATTTTAAAAATGGGAGGGTTGATGCCTCTCCCTTTCTCCATTGCACGTATGTGTGTTGGCCTGTTGGCACATTTGTTGAGGTGGAGTGATGCTCCTGCATCAGTTAATCATGGTTTTTTGATGTCATGTAGTAAATAACTCATATTTGTGTAACAAGGACATGTCAATCTAAAGTTTACAAAATAATACACTAAGAAATCTATCTTTAAACATATGGCAACCATGCATCCAAAACTATAGAAATATCCCACCTGGTTGTTCTGATGCTTACTTATAAAAATGTGCAAGAGGCCTAGTTGGGTGTTCACACAGCGTGACTATTTTGTTTTGACAGTGTCGAGACTATCCTGATACAAGAGCATGAAGGAATAGAGCCACTAGATATTGCAGAATAATACAATTTCATACATGCAGTAGAGGTATGGAAAAAATGCCAAAAATGTGCATTGGCTTTGTATTTGAAATTTTCAAATATGAAAGCTATTTCTAAGAATATTCAATGAGGTTTGATTGGATGCACATTATATGATTGACAATGGTGGGAAGAGAGTATGATGATATCAAGTTTGAACTATTTATAGTCTTGGGTTGTGGATGGATATGTGCGTTTCTACCTAATCAGTAACGGGTTCTCAGGGCCAAGCTAGATTGTTGGGTTTTTGAATTATGTTCTTCTTTGATTGGGTATTATAAGGAGATTAGGATTTGGGTCTATTTAAGTATTTGCCATATCTATCTATGATTTGGGTCAGTTTAATTTATTTTTCTTAACATATGTAATTAGGTTATTTTCCTTAACATAATTGAAATATCCTTAATTTATAGTGAGCTAACTTCATACAAATTGTTTGGCTATGCTTTCCCACAGAGCTCGTAGGTGACTCCATGAGTGATGCATGGCTGATACCTATGATTTGGGTCTGTTTAAGTTATTTTTCTTAACATATGTAATTAGGTTATTTTCCTTAACATAACTGAAATATCCTTAATTTCGAGTGAGCTAACTTCATACAAATTGTTTGGCCATGCTTTCCCACAAAGCTCGTAGGTGACTCCATGCATGATGTATGGTTGATGTACATTGTGTATCATTGAAGCTAAATGTGGGCAAGTGTCTAGGTTTCCCTTTTATATATATACTAGTACCAGTTACAAGAACAACTAATTGACAACATGCCTTTGGAAAATGTTCAACTAAACCCTAGGTATATATATATATATATATATATATATATATAAAATTGTGCCATATACGATATATGTAATGAGACCAAAATTAAATTATATGTATAATTTTAAGTTGGAAGGAATTTTCACTTTTTAAATGAAAATGATAACTCACAGTTTATGATATTTTTTAGGTTGCCATGATCAAGCAGACAAAGCTACCACAACTGATATGGCAACTCTCAAGTTGCGGGGCCCAGAACAACCACAAACTATTCTGTATAATTTTATGTTAATGTTGGATTCAATATAATTGAAAATTTCCACCACAACTCTATATATGTCTATGCACTACAAAAATGATTTTGTTTCCCATTCCTAATGACAAAGGTTTCCTTCCTTGAATTTAGATTGACCAATACAAAGATGTCCTTGATGAGATGAAGCACATGACGATGGAAGAATATGTCATGTCTCTCAGGAGGTACATGCTTTTCATTACTTTTTTAAATCTAAAACTTGTGCATATATTGTTCCATAAATTATAAAATAGATTTTTTTCATGAATCAATTTAGTTTTACATAAAAAGAAAACAAGCAGTAACAAGTAGTTTCTTTGATTAATTTTTCAGGGAAAAATTGGAAAAAATTGAAAATTTAATTTTCTTTTTAATTAATTAATTCAATCATTACAGAAAAGAATATTTTTGGCTTTCCATATATTAGTGATTAAAATAAACATGTATTAGTAATAATGTTGAGACTGCACAGTGAGAGAATTCATATAAAAACACTTGTTTATTGTTATGTCCAATATCATTTTTTTTGGTACTGTGATTAGTTTGTTCATTGCAGGAATGATTGTAATGAAGGGGAAGAACATTTCAAGTCCTAATTGTGGAGGGGTTTTCATCATAATAGTGGTTTATTTTTTTGGGTTTCTTTCAGGAAATGGTGTCCAAGCCCACCCAACCACATTTTTTGAGGCCTTTCGAGTAACATGGAGTGTTGAACACCTTCAAAAAATGGAGGAAGGGAATGCCATTCAGCTGAAATTGGACTAGTCCTTCGATATAACCTAATCCCTTATTTTTTTAGTTTAATATATTCAGCCATTCTACATATAATCTGACAATCCTCTTCAACTGGAACACAAAGTCCTTTATAACGTAATTATTTGAATATAATTTAATAGTGGAGCAAACTTGGAATATCCATGTATGCGTTTGATTTGAATAATTTTCTAGACTAGTTTTTGAAATATTGAGACCTGCAACTGAAAACTAAATTGAATGGTACACTA